>PNEQ01021638.1:0-25488 GCA_003012365.1 Medauroidea extradentata | reverse complement strand
GCTGTTTACACCATTAGTATTTTGGTTAGTAAAAGTTGTAATAATTTTCGTAATAAATGTATAAATGTGTGACTTCAAGCATACAATAGAATTTTCCATTGGCAAATATCTTAGCGTGACTAAAGCTGCCCTCAATTTTGATGACTTTTCTCGTCCTCCCCTGTAAAACCATCAGTCCTGCTACTTTTTAGGCCTTTCCTAAGGGTGTCTGTCGTCATCTTAAATGGGAACGGTGGTGACAGACTTTTCGCTCGCCATCCTTGGTGGTGTCCTGAGAAAAGGTTTCCTCCGGGGTTTCCTCAGGCACCACTAGGGGGCGTTGCAAGCTGACTATTACATCCTGTATTTAGCACACAGATCGCTTATAAATGCATTATGCTCCCCTGAAACATGCGTTCTGTACTGCAGTTTTTTAAATTTAACTCCAAGACGATTGCTGTGTTGTGCCAAAACACAATTTTAAAGTTTGTTCTTCAAGGGTGAATTTCTTCCTTGCAAATTGTGCTGGACAAAATTTGTGTTATGCAACTATACCTCATTTTCGGTCAGGAATCACCTTCCAAAATTTGTAGCCTGAGGGCCGATATTATAAACCTATTTCAAATGACAACCAACTGCTATCCCCATAGAGAAAGTATTGGTGAGCAGTTGGTTGTAATTCGAAAGAGGTCTACAGATTCGGCCATAAGTTTAGCAACATTCCTGTAAATTTACCTTGCACCTTACAAGAAGGTAGTGCATTACAACCCCACGAATTATTTCCTTGTTAAATACTGGTTTGCAGTCGTTAAATACTTGTCAAAACCAGTCGTTGTCCAATCACAGAAGTGTCCGTTGCGTATACGTGATTGGCGTCCAACCTGACCTAGAATATACCAGCGAAACTCACGCACAGTCAACTTCGGAGTTCTTTGTCCGGCGGGCAGACTTTGATTCACACAAAATGTTGGTGTCCAAGTCGTTTAGGGATGGGTATTTAAAATTTTAAACGGTCCTTTCAAAGAAATATTTTTGAGCACTCGCTAATCGACCCTGACACAATTACAGGAAATTGCACATCAATGTTTTGGGAAAATCCTCATATCTAAATGTAACATACTATATAATGTGATCATAGGCTCGAAAACACACCGTTATTGTATTACAGATCTCTAGAGAAGGTGATTTATCGCGGGAAACGTTGACTGTTTACTAGTCTTCAATGTAATGTATTCTTTTCTGATGCTTTTATTTTCTTACTTGCGAGTCCCTATTTGACTGGGCCAATGATAACTCTGGTGCTCTACTACTGGACGTCTGTGATTCGTCTGTAAACAAGTAGACTGTGCCACATAACCGTCGGACAACAATACATGAGACAGGACGATACACTGGATTGCAGAATACGCCGGCAGAAAACATTCTCGCGATAAATCAACTTCTCTGCAGATTTCATAACGTACTGTGCATGGTACGCGGGTGGGATCATGTTACTGGGGGACGTTACATATCGGACAATGCCTTTCGTCCAGTTACATACGACTCGTATGATGTGTATCTGACAATAATAGCTGCACTGGTATTCCGCACCAGCACGATCCAGCCCATATATAGAGGTACGTAAGTTTCGCAGATACATTGCAGGTCAGGTTGAACGCCAATTATGTATACTTCATTGTCATGTCTGTGACTTGCTGGCGGCTGTTACGAAACACGTTTGACTGCTGCAAGCCAGTAGTAAATAAGGAAATAATGCTAAGTGCTATCGCTTGCTACCTGCTTGTACGGTTATAAGCCAACATATAATCGATTATGGCCAGCGGGTGCATAGGACTGACAAGTCTAGGCTGCTGCCAGATGAATCCGCGAAATTGACGTACCTCTAGCCACATACTATGAAATAATTAGAGCTGATGGTTTATCGCAGAAACGTTTCGTGTCAACATACTCTTGACACCACTATAGCTTCTTGCAACATTTATGACTGGGTAATGTACCTACGTCTGACAACGTAGCTGCCATCAGACCAATGATAGGCATAACATATTACAATAACGGGATTCTCATTGGCTCAGTCAAATAGGATAAAAGTTCCACGTACAAGCGAAAGCCAGTAATGTTTTCATAAACTTAATGTCAGTTGAAACCGAGCAAGCAGTCAAGTTTTCCCGCGATAAACCATCATCTCTCTAGCAATAATACATTATGTACTGTGAACTTTAAAACAAATATTGTGCATTTTCGGACCTATCTTCACATAATATTGATATAAGGATTGTTAATTCAAAATATCAACATGCAACAACCCGTATAGTGACTGAGCGAAAGTCACCTATGTCTAGAGAAGATAGGAAGGAATATCGCGAAAATGTTTTGTGCCAACATAACCTTGAAAAATCTATAGTTTCTTGCAACATGTATGATTCAGTGATATACATCTGACACAACGTAGCTGTCTACAAACCAATAACTAGAGCCACGATTTTGTCGCAAAAAGAATTTTGCAACATTTTGTTTCAGTGTCTCGCGTGCACATCGGCAGGTCTGCTTCACGGCTATTGGCAGCGAGTCTTTGCTCAGACATGTCCCTCATTTGACTGCACCAATAACAGTGAGGCTATTGTGACGCAATACGCCTGTGATTTGTCAGTAGAACCTCAAGACGTGTGACAGTTAAAACGTCCAATCACTGGCCATGAAACAGAGTTGCGGATGTGATCATAAGGCATGGAAACCAAATGGTGCAAAAAATCTTTTCGCCATAAAATCGTGGCTCTGCCAATAACAGGTATCAAACATTACAATATCGGAATTCTTATTGGCTCAGTCAAAAAGAGTAAGAGCTACAAGTACCAACCTAAAGCCAGCAATCCTCTGATAAGTTGGACGTGTGTGTAATACTGCAAACAGTTTAGCTTTCCCGTGATAAACCATCATCTCTATACATGTAGCAAAGCCAACTTAACATCGGTTCACGGGACCTCTAGCCATTATGAAATTCAGTGAGCGGACAGGGTAATTTATCACAAGTTTATATAAGAAATTTCCTTGCCCAATTAATAGCCCCGCCAGTTACTTAAACACACATCGGCTGTGAGTCCTATTTATAACGCGCGGTTTCGCACGGCCGAGAAATACAGAAGGAAATTAGAGCATGTTATAAGTGTCCTTGCGCGCCGCTCGCAGTTACCGTACAGACAAATTGTACCTGCATAGCCGTCCATTTCGCCTGTGATCTGTGTTTACGCTTCCCCTCAAGCGAGTTGTTACGTTCTTCGTATCCACTCCCCCTCTCCCCTGCTCGTATCTCAGCGTGTGTCTGAGCGGAGAGCAGGTGCAGTTTTGCGGCGTCTTTGCCAGGTGCCAGACATGATCTGCCTACACCGTCATATTTACTGTGAACTTAAGGCAATGCTGCCATGGCCATACTTTATTATTCGCGATGCTAATTTTTTTTACGCCTAAACGAGAGCAGACATCAAAAATATGTTAGGAAGTTTTGTTAAAAATTGTATTCTACATGTTCGCTGGTTTTTCAAGACGGTAAATAGTATTCTTTTAGCTAATTTATGTAAGTGACGAAATTCTGGTTAGTTTAATTTTTAGTCGAAACAGTCTAATTTAAAAAAAAAGCTATCACGGCTAAAAACTACCGAACATATTTTTATATTTGTTCTGAGGCACGGCGCCAAGGGCGATGTTGACTGGCTCATCTGGTGCGGTATCGCCTCTACAGTAAGAACTGAAACTGCGTGCATTGGTATCGTAGATAACTCGCCTGACTGATACTTCCAGTGTTTTAAGAAAAGTTCAATACATGATTCTAGGGTGGTATCACACAAATCCCGTGAGTAGTTTTTCAAATAAAACAGGTCGAAAAAGCTGTTTTTTTCTAAACCATTTTGAGGGTCTCCGAATTTATTTTCCTAACAGACGTTATGCTTTGAAATTTCCTCTCCGTCATCGTTTGAAATGTGTTTTCTTTTCAATTTTTTTTTAATTTAACAGCACAATTTTACAGTGAACAATTTTATAAAAAAACTTCTTTATAAAATAGAACATTTTTGCTGTGTGTAATATAAATATATTTCGGTGTTTGCCATAAACATAATTACTGCGGTACGTCAATGCTCAAAAACAATACAAGCATTGTTCATACCATTCCAACGGAGTGCAATAAAATTCGCTTGGTGCATTTTGTACCGTTAGAAAAATCGTTTCTGCACATTGTGTTAAAATATGTTCTTTTGTAAGATAGCTGTTCAATCAGGCAAAACAAGAAAAATCTCACAATTATTTTAAACCGCTTGAAAATGTTACAAACACTCACGAGAACGATGAAATTAATATAATTGACTTAAGACTGTTGGTTCGCTGTGAAACAAAATCAAATTTGCTGCCAAGGCTCATTTTACAAAAATGTTTGTGGTTTTACATAAGTTCTCTTTCCAGAAAACGACTTACAAATAATTGTTAATTTATAAGAAATCGTACCAAAATATATATATAATCCACCTGCAAAATATTGTTAAGACATAAACAAAAATACTTTGCGTGAGTTTAGGGAAGTACCTACTTTAATATTAATTAATCATCATCGACCAACATATCTCTTCTCCAGCACTGATCCACTTCATTCACGCCATTTTGTTAAATAAACAAAATACAATATTTAATATCGTATGAGAAGAATGCCCAAGGATCCAAGTTATCACACTCCGAATACAGACTTTATTACTGGGAACCCAATTTACCCCAAAGGACGGCAAGAAATGAGGCGCTACGGTGGAGAAGCGGCGGAATGAGAGGGCTATGGGGAAACGGGAGATCCCCGAGAAAACCCGCCAACCAGCGACATCGTCCAGCACCAGTGGCGGATTTAGAAACGTATTTGTGGGGGGAGGGGGGCTTACATAACTTTATGGATTGTTAAAAATTCTTGCCATCTCATAAAGAGGTTGTTTACTGATCTTTGAAAGTTCTGTGCAATGGGAGTGCATGACTGGATTTATTTGCTTGGACATACTCCATTGCGAAATAAATGACTGTCAAAAGAAAACAAAAAATATAAATAAGACAAGAAAACATAAATAAGCAGAGTATGCTTTAGTCATCAGGATACATACACAACATGAAATTCCAAAAAACTGGAATCTGGTCAGATAAAACAAGGAACAAACAGAAAATAAATGAAATAACAAAAATATTTTTGTTACTTCTTTTATTTTCTTATTGTTCCTTGTTTTATCTGACCAGATTCCAGGTTTTTGGAATTTCATGTTGTGTATGTATCCTGATGACTAAAGCATACTCTGCTTATTTATGTTTTCTTGACTTATTTATATTTTTGGTTGTTTACTGTTACAGAACATCAAAAATAACATACACGCAAGTAGGGCACCTTAAGGGTACTTGGATCATCATATAACAAAACTCCAGTTTCATCGAGGCGACTTGACATACTTTGGTTACATAATGTTGAGCACGATTTTTTTTAAAGGGGGAGGGGCCCCTTCAGCCCGTTAGCCACCCACCCCTTCCCCTTAAATCCACCACTGTTCTGCACGATTTCAATATGCGAAAATTCGGGGACAGGCCCCGCAGGGGGATTGAACCCGAATCGCCTTGGTGGAAGGCGAGTGGTTTGACCACTATTAAAACTATATTCCGTCACTTCCTCCAACTTACCATCCCGCTTCATCAGCCGAGTGTATACTCACGCTCCTTTGCTGTTAGGTGTGTTCGCCTGTGGAACAAACTTCCTGTAAATAAAAGAAATGGCAAATAGCTTCCTATTTAAAAAAAGTTTCTTGAAATTAATGCCGTCAGCTGATACTGAAGACTTTAAACAATAATTTTTCGTTATTCAATCACTTGAGTGTATGTGTGCATGTGAAAAAAAAACACTGCGTTGACAGGTAATTTATATGTATCGTATTTCATTATCACTTTTGTTTTACTTCCGGTTTATTGTTAATATCTTATTTTTTAAAAATGCATTTTCAAGTTTTTGTATTTCTGAAAATGAGAAGTTGAACTATGTAATATGGTTAAGTGGTAGAAAATGCCACGCTACCGTAACTTTGCTACATAAATAACGGCATTATTATTAATAACAATATTATTATTTATTATTATTAACTTGTTGTTTATTCAGAGTATTATATTTTGCTAATCTTACAATAATTATTTGTGAGTTAAAAAAAAAATTAAAACTAATTTGAAAATAATTCACTGCCAACATTTACATAGTATAACAAACAAATTTTTTATGAGAAATGCGTAACAAAGTGTGGCGACATGCCCTCTTACGTGGGTATGTGACCACACTTGCCTCGCCCCTGAGTTATTACACAAGCCAACACAAACTTTAATGTTAAAGGGCACATCACCGGAAGGGCCATTTGAACTCATTACTGTTTATGAGCTTTAAAAAGAATAGAAGAAACAATTATATTTAAATGCTTTAATATTTTATTTTATTTTAGTTGCGACTTATTTTTACAGTGGCGAAGTTAAGGTGTAACCACCTTGTCTTACACTTAACCACTGAAAAAAAAAATCAAAGACAACAGAACATTAAAACACATTGAGAAAAGAATAATGAGAGAAGTAAATATGATATCAAATTACAGTAAGCATGAGTGTTGCCATCTAGAACATAAATTATTCCTGATTAATATTAAATTGAGACAATACAAAATTGTGTTTTAAGTACGGAACCTTTATATCTGAACAATTATGAAATAAATAGGAAATATAGATAAACTGGATACATTAGACTAGACAAAACATAATAAAAGAACTAAGGCTATAATTTAACTAATAATCTCACAGGGAGACTCTCGGAAATATTAAAATATGTAGTATACTAAGTAAATCTTATGGGAACTTAAGTTATTACATTACTACATAATAGAACAATAGTATATTTTGAAGAACATAAGACTAATTTACATTTAAATTACACAATTTCTCAATACTGTTCATACTGGCTATGCACAGGTGCAATAATTAAAGAGGTGAATAGTGAAGAGAATAGCCAATGTCAGTCCATGCCCATAAATAATCGAAGCTACCAGTTCTATTAATTTCAGAGTGTCATTAATACGCAGGTGATATTACGTTCTTGACAACACGCAAAGTCCAGCCCGATAAATTGGCTTATGTATAGTGACAGACGAATACCGTATTAACTGAAGCTCGTCCAGTCCACGTATTTGCATGTTGGAGTGGCCGCGATGAGTAGCAGTCCCATTTTCCGGACAAGCGATACCGCAAAAGTTACGTTGCTATTAATATTGACGTGCAAAGTGTTTGCCGTAATTCTTGTTCCTTGTAGCCCTTACCGAGAGTTATGTTGAAGCACGTAAATGGACGACTTGAAAAGAGGCGGGGCTTCAGTCAGGTGTGGGAAACAATTCCTATCTCCATGGATACCGCAGCCGAACATAACCTTCATTTAGCTGTTTGGCTTCACATGTCCCGGATTAGATGTACGTCAAGAAAATTTATTATTTGTTGGGAATTTGCCGGTTTTTTTTCCAGGTAAATATTAATTGTATGTATTTGCGTATCTTAACCATGAAATTGGAACTAATAATTTTTACCCTTGCGTGCAAATCTATGAATGCGCAACATTTTTGCTTTCTGCAATTACCAACAAACATATCAGCATGTTTGTAAACAAGCTTATGTTTCCCACAGTACTTTTCCCCTGCGGTGTGACGTCAGGGGGCGTGTACTTCAAGTCGTCCATTGCTCACATAGCAATTCACGAAGCCACATGCTTCCATCAAATACAATAACCCGTGCCAACTAGACGTCTCGACGGCCGTCAAACCCCGGCATAGTCCCTCACGTCTTACCGTCTTGCTCGCTGCTCGCCAAGTCCCTGCTGTTCCGTCACGCACGCACTGTCTCTTTCGCATACAGCGCTCCTCGCGGCCACTAACGGAAACTTACTTTTGTTGGCAGTATTTGTGGGCTATAATATATAAACTACAAAACCTCTTACCATAATCACGGTCGTAGAAGAACAGGTCTGGACACTCGCCTATCTAACAATGTATTTTGCTTGACCCCCTTGTTGTTTGGCTGTAGTTCGTCAAGTTACCGAGAATGTCGTACTTTTTGGCGCTGTTTTCCGGGCGGTCCGACTCAAACTCCGTCCACTTTTTTCCATTGTTAATTTTATAAAGTAAATAAAGATTGCTGGAGCCTTTTCTTAAATTTGTGAGCAAAGGAAGTATTTCATAAATTGATAAAAAATACGTTTTGATAAATTGTAAATCTTAGCGGAAAGGAAGTGGGCGGAGTTTAGTCCGACCGCCCTAACATCAGCGCCAATAAAACACAATATTCTCGGTAACTTGGTGAACTACAGCCAAACAACAAGGGGGTCAAATGTCCAGGCGAGTGTCCAGACCTGTTCTTCTACGACCGTGACCATAATTAATTAACCCTATTTTAAAGACACTACCATACAACGTATTATAAAATTACTACGCAAATATGCCCTTTAGAATATTAACTGTAAATATTGAATATACAGACACACACTAGTTTAGTAACTTTCTGGGGGCCAGGGTTTCCAACTGCAACACGGTATAAAACCCTGAGACAAGACCAACGTACTCATTTTTTACGGTGTACATAGTTTGCATCTCGGTCGTCAGTACCTAGACTTGACATCTGTACGCCGACTGAGACATTACGTAACGGAACCTGTTTCAATGAACGCACCACCTCGCTTTATGCGCACTCTTTGTGACTTTGTTATATGTGCGAGAACGCCTACTTTGCCTGCTAATTCACCCGGACGTCTACATAATTAAATACAAGCATCACTGCTGCAGGTCGTTAAGGGGAATTACAACTTTCTCCCTGCGGCAATCGGCTTTGAGGAAACATTATCATGGAACCCGCACTAATAGTGATCCCCGCTGATCGTGAGGGTAGTAAGAGTTCGGATCATGACCGTTAATTGCCTGCAGAATTAGAATTTAAAAAAAGTACCATTAGAAATGGTTCTTTTTACAGAAAAATTATCTGAAATTTGTTTCCGAAAATTCTTTATGTATGTTTACAAAAATTTTGTAAACTTTACAGGAAATTCTGGCAACCATATATATATATATATATATATATATATATATATATATATATGATTATGTACGAAGATTTTTATATACGTACAGATTTTTTTGGTATATTTACAACATAGTTCCTGTGCATATTAAAAAGAGTTTTTGAAGTGACATAAAAATTTTTTGACAACCAGTTCCCAAGATAATTTTTTTAAAAGCACAATTTTGTTATATATGACAGGCCTTCGAATGTCATATTGTTTTACATAAAACTATCTTTTAATTAAAATATATCCCGCTAGTCCCCATAGCCCAGTGTTCAACAGTGTCGTTTACGAACTTTACAGCTAGGACAACAAACATTTCCGTAATTAATATACGAGATTTTCTTGTGCTACAGAATTGACCACAACTGCTTGTAAATAAAATTGGACGATGTAATGCATAAACCGACGAAGCGCAATTTTTTTTTATTATTAGGAAAACATGCTTTAAGTTTATGAGGTTTGAAACAGTCTGAAAAATAGTATTTTAGTCATATTAGGTCAAGGGCGTCATTTGGGGCGGCAAGGAGGGGGGGGGGCAAATGCCCCCCTGGATTTAGAATTTTATGTGTATAATTATATTTTTTGTATTTTTAAATTTAAATAATGCTAAAATAAGTATATAAAACTGAAGTTTTATTATTAAAGTATCTAATTTGTACAGGCTTAGTTAATAAAAAATATGCAACAAGGTCACTGTCGCCGGAAAACAAAATCTTGCCCCTCACCCCCCCTAGAAAAACCTGAAATGACGCCCCTGTATTAGGTCAATAGATTTAAGACACTTTTTGTAATATTGCACCAGAACTAAAAATATTTTATTTATAACTTACAATTTGCGCATAGCCGGTTTACATATAACACCGTCCAATTTAGTTTTCGTGCTATTTGATAATCAGACAGTCGATTCGGAAATCCACTTGCTGATGACATACTGGGTTTTGCACAAAACTTTAAGAATGCTGAGTGTGACTTGCGTGGTGTGGTCAAACATAACGGTGGTGAGTGCAAATACACTGACCATCGGTGCTTAAAGTTGTTCGAAATCAAGCTGACCGCGCCATAATAAAACACACTGTAACGAAAACTTCTTAAACAATATGGAACGTGTTTAACCATGGCCGTCTTTAGCGGAAGGCCGGAGTCTTGAATGTGGCAACACTATATCGTGGGCCTGCTGCTCGTCACTTCTTGACCACCATAGTCTCTGCAACGTGTATAGATGCAGCTTTGAATCTGAGTACGTTGTTAAAACCAATTGTAACAAGGTTACAAAGCGATGTTACGACATCGACTCCCGTTTGTATTTAAAAAATAATTATCGTCAAAATGTAGAAACTCGGGCCCAACTCCTTAATTTAAGGTTAAAAGTAGAACAAATATTTCCGCTACTAGTAGGGTAAATGATTTTTGGTAGGAAAAACTTTGCAACACTTCGCTTCAATGCCTTACGTACACACCTGTAGCGCTGCTCCAAGATCAGTGATTGGATGTTTTTAAGGGCGCGGTATGCCGAAATTTTCATCATCATTATTTTATTTTTTCTTTGCACCAGACATTTTTTTCTTATTTAAGACACAAAATGTGACTAAATTTGGCTCTTATGAAATTTTTTATCTCTCATAGTTTTCGCGTAATGGCTTGTTAAAGTCATATTTTGCATGTTTCCGTTTTAACGACCACACTAAAACCAACTGATATACCAAACTCAAAAAAAATCACAGTGGATAAAGACATTGCAGGCTACAATGACATGCTCATAAAATTAAATAATAAAAATTATTTGAATTTTTAAGAAATGCTGAAACTCAAAATTAAAATTAAAAAAATTCAATATATTTTCTTAAAAATGCAAATAATTTTTTTCCTTTAATTTTATGAGCATGTCATTGTAGCTTGCAATGTCTTTATCCACTGTGATTTTTTTAGTATGGTATATCAGTTGGTTTTAGTGTGGTCGTTAAAACGGAAACATGCAAAATATGACTTTAACAAGCCATTACGCGAAAACTATGACAGATAAAAAAATTTCACAAGAGTCTAATTTAGTCACATTTTGTGTATAAAATAAGAAAAAAATGTCTGGTGCAAATAAAAAATAAAATATTGGTGATAAAAATTGCGGCAGACCGTGCCCTTAACTCTCAACGTCTCGGGGTCCTACCAGCAAATCACAGACGTTTGTTGTCTCAGAAAACTTGTTCTGATTGGCCCGGTCAGTACAGCGACCACTCTGCATAAATACACTCTGCCAATAACTACGAAGCAGATCTACAGATGTGCACATAAGGCACTGAAACAAAGGGCTGCTGAATTCTTTTCACCAAAACGCATTGCATTTAGCTATAAGTGATATATATATATATATATATATATATATATATATATATATATATATATATATATATATATATATATATATATAATTAACTGCTTATTAAAATCTATAGTAAAGCTACCATTGATTTGTGAGAAACAATTTAATGTAATTTTACATATCGCACATCGACCCGCCCAACTAAGAACATCGTAACTGGAATTTCTGTAACTTCAGCATCATGTATCATCTTTGATATTTGAATGAACTGTGCAATGGGAGTGCATGACTGGATTTAGTTGCTTGGACATACTCCATTGCGAAATGAATGACTGTCAAAGAAAACCAAACAAATAATTGCAAACAATCAATAAGCAGAGAATGCTTTAGTCAAAGGTATACATACACAACATGAAATTCCAAAATGTGTCTACCTGATGACGGGAACAGATTCCAGTTCCCGAAACGTCGTAACACTGTCTGTCTGGGAAACTACTCTGTTTTGTTTCGTCTCATCGTTGTGTCGTTTTATTATTTTTCTATTAGTGTCTGTTACCTATTGTGTTTTTGTTTTGTCTCATCGCTGTGTAACATGTTACTTAGTTTTTTATTTCCTGAATATTATTTCCATTTATTGTCTGCTTGTTCCTTGTTTTATTTGACCTGATTCCATTTTGGAATTAGATTAGACAACAAGTGGCTGTACGGTTCTCTCAGCATCTCTAATTGGCCTACAATATCGTTGCCTGTCGCAGAGATTTCTTCTGGCAAACATGTTACAAGTACCGTGGCAGACTGACTAACCGCGCGTAAAGCGGTTACATACGAAAAAAAAAATCACACAGTTTCTCATGGCCAGAGGAATTTCAAATCGCTGTCCGGTACGTAGCATCCTGTACAGTCTAGCCCAGGACTTCTCAATTAAATGAACCTTCGGGCCACTTGCTTCAATTTTATAACTACCAAAAACACTCGGGGGGCCAAATTAAAAAAAATGCAGTCAATAATTATAGGCATTGTACGGAATCATTTAATTGAACGTAATGTTAGTCTAACATAAATCATTGTCATACGCAGAGATTACTTTGACCTTACTATAACTATTAAGAAATAGCCTTTAAATTATTATAACAAAACATTTTCGCTGATTTCTGACATTTTGATGGCGGGATAGTAGAAATCTCTCTGCGGGCCACATCTGGCCCACGGGCCGCCTATTGAGAAGACCTGAGTCTGTCACAAAATAGGCAAGCGTATTCTGCATACTACTCGTAAGTAGAACACATTATCTCTAAAACATTAATTCTTCTACCGGATACTATATAGCCATAGAAATTGAACCTTACTTTGCAATATAGCATTTTGACGACAAATATGTGTTTTAGGATAACAGTTTAGTGTAAGCTCTAATTTGTAAGACGTTGGTAACAAGCACGGCAGTTTTACGTGAACCAAAACACACAAGACACGGTGGCGAGGCAAGGATTCTCTCAATGACTTCGCTAAGTGTTCCAATCTCCATGAATGACGAATTACTTCCTGCGCCAGATAGTGGACTCATACTGGCAGTTGCGCTTCTGTAGTCTGAGCTATTCAGCGTCCCAGGCGTGGCTGGTCGGCAATGCGGCAGGAAAAATGACTGCTCGGTGTCGGGCGCGTTTAATGCCAAGGAAGGCTTGCGCACTTGCATGAGACAACCGAAATCTAGACTGGCTTAACAAGTTCCCCGACATTACTCCGGTGTTTATGCTCCTTGCAGGACCGTAAAAACCCACACGACTCCTTGTTGTGTTGTTGGGAACGTATGTTATGCCAGCACTTGACCGAGACTGCGCGAATGTCTGGGTGCTGAAGGTCAATGTGCATGTTGTTCTTGGTGAAGTGAAGTTAGGGTGCCGTCTGGTTAGGTAGGTTCTGCGCGTACAATCAGGAAGATCGAGATTTTTAACAAATCATTCCATGTCTCCTGTACACAGTTCTAACACAACCCAGCAGACTTCCTGCAAATACTAGACAAGATACTCTTAATCCAGTTATACTCTGTTTCATATAAGTATGGATAAATTTGACAGCAACTTACGGGCAACAATTTTCGGTATTTCCTGATTTGTTGCACAGTGCAAGACATTTTTACCTCTAAAATGAACCCGAGATGTCCATTTCTGCACTTGCACTGCAAAGTTTGTCTTGTGTGTTGACACAAACAATAAAGTATTACAAATTATCGCCCATAAATTGCTGTCAAATTTATCCAAACTTATATGAAATTGAGTATACAAGCCTACATCCAACGTAATGGATATCGCTAAAATATTCTCCGTCTTCAAATATTTATGTACAGGTCAATCGGGATAAAGTGAACACTAAAAATGTAACCTATGAAAAATATCACTAGCAGTTACTACATATAAATTAACATTAACTATAGTTGCCTTACGGCTTGTATGGCTGGCAGCGAAATTACGCAATATAGTTCCGCGTATTTTCCTATTTAAATACAACAATACAGAAATTCACAGTTCTCAACGGGGAGTTAAAAAATATCCGTGACCCTATCGTTTAGGTAAGATACTGTAAGTGCGCTTTACATCTCATCAACAGCGATGTCATTGGAGACAGAGACACACAACATAGCAAGCTGCAATGACAGGAGCTGGGAGAGAAGTCGGCCATGGCCTTTGTTAAGAAACCATCCCAGCATTCGCCTGGAGTGAATTCGGGAAACTATGGAAAACCAAAATTAGGATGGCCGGAGCCAGGGACTCAACTGATTTTAGTTTATTTCTATATGTTCAATGTACAGTAAGTTTTGCGATAATCTTGTTTTTTTTTTTTTTTTTTTTTTTTTTTAAGTATGTACTCATTGTGAAAATTCACTTTGTTCCAAAAAAATGCGCTACAAAATGTGAGATTTTGTATTACACGTAATTTCCGCGAAACTGTGGTTTTGGTAGACTAAAAAGTTTTTCTATTTTTTTTTTACAAAGAAAATCCTTGTAACTTTGTAAACAAACAGTTTTACAAGACAACTTTTTGTACATTTACGAAAGTACGTGAAACTACAAAGAAATTCTTGATCGTTTTTACAAAAAAAAAAGCTCGTGTCAGGAACTGTCCGTAGGCCTATAAGTACAAGGAATTCCTTTGTACACTGTTAAAAATTTCCATAAATTCACGGAAATATTTACAGAAATTTTATTTATATCTATTATTTATATATATATTTAATTTTACGGAAGTGGCTTCCGTAATTTTTTTTGTTTATGGAAATTTGTCTGTAGTGTCACTTTACGGATGTTTGACTGTAATTTTCCATTAATTCATGGAAGTATGTTTCTACAATTTTAAAGCGTATTTTACTATTTCTTTAAAAAAGTGGTATAAGTAATCAGTATGAATTCTGGAGTTAATGTGCATGCACAATGGTGTTAAACGATAAGAAGACAGTACAAGCTAAGGTAATAGACATTATGTGCTGCTTCATGGTTGTCCACACTTTGCCGTGAAGAGAAGAGCAATACAAACAAGGACACGTATCGCGCATGGACAAAGGGCCGAACAGTCCAGTAAGTGACTAAAGTATTCCAAGCAGTGACCACGTAGGCGTTTTGGCCCAACTGGGAGCAAAACCGGCATAAGGTGCATTTGAATAGCATTAGTCCATCCTCCCCCGGGTGCTGCTATTGACCTACATAGTCATTAGGGGGGCAAGTCCTTGGCTGGGATTGGTTGTTGGAGTCATTCGGTACGAATAGCACCTAAGTGCAATGAGATCTGGGATTGGCTGAGGTCTTAAGCCCCGCCCTAGGAGTAGTCGGGGCGGGGGAGTGAAGGGGAAGGGGAAGTGAGGGAAATGGACCCTTTCGGTACAAGTTATGCCTAAACACCATGAGGGGGAAGTGGATGTCTGCCCTATCTCCTGCACCCTATGCTTGTACTAGCCTATTTCTACCCTTTTAGTATATCCCCTCCCTGTCGTAGCCCCCTATCCTTATTTTATACCCCTGTCCTGTCTTAAAGCATACCTCGGTTGCCTCTCCTGCCTCCTCCCTTTCCTTATGACATACCCTTCTAGCATACCCCACTCAATGGCCACATGCACCTTATATTCTACTCGCTTCATCGTCGCTGAAAAAAATTGCACCTGCTCTTTGTGTTTCGCACTAGCGGGTATGTACCTTTAAGAGTTAGTTTGACCTAAGTTTTTTTTTTCGTTTGAAGCAAGAAAACGGAGAGGACGATAAGTCGACTTCAATGTGTGCGTTCAACACCGCTTCGCCTGTAAGTGCAGAGGACTAAACTAGCGTGCAGGTTTTTCTAGAAAGTGTTCTTCAATAGGACTTTCAGCAGTGACCCTATAGTTTTATTTGGGGAAAGGATGAGGTAAGGTTGAACGTAGGTCACCATTATTTTGTTTTTCGATTATGGTTGGTAGTTTTCCAGATACATCAATCTAAACAAGTCATTTTTACCACTTTTGAGAAGCTTGGTAATTACGTTTTTAATAAGCTGGCGGGATTTTAAAACTCTAGAGACATGGTTTTAAGAGTGTCTTCTTTTCGTAGACATACATTTTGAAAACACGTTTAATAGTTGTACGTGAAAAAACACCACGCTACATCACATCTCATGCAGCAGGTTCAACTAACTCTTAAAGTTATTTATTTCTGTAGAATAACATCGTTTTCTCAAAATGTAACTAATGAAGCTCTCTAAAATCAGGATGTCAAATACAAAAGTTGTCGTTTACAAAGTTGATATCTTACCACTGCGTGGAACTCACTTACTTATAAATTGTCACTGTGGTACAATGGTTAGAGCTTCTCCCTGGTAAATATGTAACTATAAGGTCGTAGGTTCGAATCCCAACACGTTCGAAAAATTTTTCAGGTTACTAAAATGCGTCAGAATCTCGAGAAAACACAGTAAATATTAATATGTCGTATTTTCGGGAAATAGTGCTAGTAGCTTAAAGAATTTTTTTTGCTGAAAACGGACTTTCCGTGATTTTACGGAGAGTTCCATTATCAAGAAAAACTGAGTGTCCGTTACTTTACGAAGATATATGGATACTTTTTTGCCTGTACTTTTCCGTAATTTCACGGAAACTTTTTCTAACAGTGTAGTATTACAAACTTTACATTTGTAACTTTACAAATGACTGAATTTACAAAGAAAATATTTGTACTTCTCAAGGATTTGTAAAAGTACAAAGAAAAAATTTGTAAATTTTACAAATATGTTTAGAATGTAGGCATACAACGTTTTTCGCCATCGTGGAGTACGGCTTTCTGATGTGCTTGTGGTTTCCCAGTAGGTCCAACTGAAAGACAGAGCTTCTCTTGGTGTTCAGGGCCTATCGTTCCCTTTAAAATCCCTCGCAAAGCTGTGAGTGTGACCGCGGAAGAGCCTGCCAGTAGGTAATACTTCATACATGCGCAGGTAAACACGTTGATTAAATTTGTAAGTCACCAACACTCTCTAACTACGCACATAACCTCACTAGCCCCTGGTACGAATTGCCCAGATTAATCGGACAGGTCAACCCTTTCTATGCCAGACTATGGTGAAAATATCAGTAACAAATAGAACATAAAGGAAATCGTCAATGTAACTATGAACAAGTTAATATTTTTGAAATGTTGTACGGTATAGCAATTCAAGTAAAAAATTATACATTATGTAAAAATTCCATTTCTGAATTTATTATATTAAAAAATATAAATACTATCAGCTTTGCACTGTATAAAAATAATAACTTTTTTCCTTATAATAACTACTGAAAAAAGAGCAAATAATAACAAGCATTTATTTACATAGGCTGCAGCTAAAATACATTTCTAGAGTGAGTGAGAGATTTTGGTCAGCTCTCAACATCGAGGTCTTTAACGCTTGTGAGGAGTGACATGATGTATGGAGTAGTGCCGGAATGAGAGGGCGGGGGAAATGGGAGATCCCCGAGAAAACTCGCTGACCAGTGGCATCGTCCGGCACAATTCCCACATGCGAAAATCCAGGGACCGACTCCTCCGGGAATCGAATCCGAATCGCCTTGGCGAGAGGAGAATGGTCTGACCATGGCCCGAAATGTATTTCGAAATTATAAATTAAATTTAATGTGGATTACTACCCTTCACAGAGCATCATAAACAGCTCAACCAAATGTAGCAGCCGAAGCTACTATGCTTAGGGCCCCTATTTTCGCGAAAAGAATTTTGCCTCATTTTGTTTCGTTGCCGTACGAGTATATCTACAGTTCCGCTTTGTGGTCAGTGATTGGATATTTTAACTCTCCCTAACCTTGAGATTCTAACGGCAAATCACAGACATGTGTTTTTGCAAGAACGTATTTTAATTGATTGAGTAAAATTATTTACGGCTCTTCATTATAGACATGCTGCCAATAATCATGAAGCAGAATTGCAGATGTGTACGTAAGGCACTGGAACAAAGTGGGGCAAAATTCTTTTCGCGAAAAACAAGGGTCCCTAATTGTGCTGTAAAAATACGACAAGTACGCAAATTGGTGTACCTACCAAGTCTAGAGCCACATTGTACTATAGGCTACTAAGAATTCGGACAACGTTAGTCTACACTTGGTGATGTCATTAGTGGTGCCAACTACGGATAATTATGTACCGTATCCCAAGACTAGTTTGTGACTTTGTGACACTCAAAATGCTTTATTTTTAGGCTTTTTGGGTTAGAATTGAGTACCTCTATTTGACATTTTTAATCCCCATATTAAAACCATTCATTTAAAGTTGAAATATTTTTACTAAACGATCTCGGAATAAACATTTTAAGTTATACAAAGTCATCTCCAACTGCCACAAAGCAACCCTCTATTTACGATACTAGAAGACAATTCGGAGACAACCAAAATCACAAGTGTAAGGAGACAGATTGTGAATTATATTGCCTGCTCACCAGGCATTTCCACGTCGTCGCGTAAGAGCGGATTTAACAATCCCGGTGGTATCTTCTTGTTACTTCGAAGTTGTAAACATGTGCGGTGGGCCGAGCAGCTTGTTATCACAGATTGTGGAGACAATTAGCAACCAAAAATGGTCATCATTCACAGCGCGAGATTCATAGTTGACCTCGCCATCGAGTTGTTCACCTTCATCGCCGCCGTTCCCCGCCATCTCCCACTGCCCGGTTCAACAGTCGTCTTCGCTGCTCTCCTCGCCAACGAGCATGTAAAACTCACATATGCAACCCAATATATAAAGGTGAAATCAAGTGCCGTACAATGACTATAACTAGAGATGATGGTTGAAGACACTGGAAAATCGCGGGAATAGTTGACTATTTGCTAGACTCCAACAAGCGCTATATAACACTGAATGTTTCGTACCGACATTGGCTATGGTCAGGGCCTTGAACTATTCGCGAAAAGAATTTTGCCCCAATTTGTGTCAGTGTCTTACGTAACATCTGTAGCTCTGCTTCGTGGTTACTGGCAGAGTGTATTTGTGCAGTGACGTGTTTCATTTGACTGTGCCAACCACAGTTATAGGTTGCAGGAACACCACACGTATGTTATTTGCAGGTAGAACTTCAAGACAAATGGCAGTTAAAACATCCATTCACTGTCTCTGAATCATAACTGTATATGTGCACATAAGTTACTGAAACAAACTGAGGCGAAATTCATGGCTCTATCTTATTTGAAGCCTTGTTTCTCTCTACAACAGGCCCAGTTAGAACTTCACAGCATGGACACACAGCGTGTGTGATTTGTCCCAAAACTGTTCACACGTGTCATGGTTAATATAATACAGTTTATTGGAGACTAATTTAAATATTTTCGCGATTATCCAGTGTCTCTAATGATGGTTTATCGCGGGAAAACTTGACTGTTTGCTGGGTTAAAACACACATTCAGCTTACCAGAATATTACTGACTTTCACATGTACAAGGAGCTGTTGCCCTATTTGACTGAGCTAACAAGAATCCCGCTTTTGAAATATTTGATGCCTGTTGTTGGTCTGCAGACAGCTACGTTGTGTCAGACGTATATAACTAGGGACCCTTGTTTTACGCGAAGAGAATTTTGCCTCACTTTGTTTCCGTGCCTTACGTGCACATCTGCAGTTCTGCTTCGTGGTCAGCAATTGGATACTTTAACTGTCACGAGCCTTGGGATTCTGCCGGCAAATCACAGACGTGTGGTGTTGCAGGGAAGTGTTTGTAATTGGCTCAGTCAAATGAGATACGGGCTCTTCACACGTTCAATAATTAACCGTAACATAATTTTACACCATTTTGAACTTTCAAAATATCTAGTTTTAGCATTGTTTATAAACTTGAAAATATTTTTCTACTATAGTTAAACAATTGTATGAAATGAAAACATAAATTAATCATTTATTTTTTTTTCTTCCAAAAATTAAGTTTTTGAAATGGTATTGGTAATAACAACACACATATAACGAAATAATTAAGATAATTAGCAGTTATTTGGTCTAAACTTTGCACGACTTAACTATGCAGTAAGTTAAAACAATAAAACAAACGATAACGATTTCCATAGCAATAGATTGTATTTATTGCAATCATTATGTGTCATATAATTAAAACGTTGTAGTTCTTTCTGACGCAGTTTCGGCTCTTGCAACGAAAATGTTCTTCATAGAGCGTACATTTGAAAAATAAAAAATGTAATGTGTAGTGGGCTGTTGTTTTTTTTTTTTTTTTTTTTTTTTTTGATGCTACAACTCCGTCGCATATTCCAGCAGTAACGCACAGGCAGTTTGCTAAATGTTTGATGTAATGTATGCACCGCTGAATATGGACGCAGCTCAAACATTTGCATGTTGATATACAGCGTAGCCTTACGTAAGATATAATCTTTACGGAGTGTCCTACCTGCAAGGTAATGTTTCTCTGAAGTTTAAAACTTGCCCGTCCAGTTTGTGATAACGTGTGTCGCTAGCTTCGCCATGTAAGCGGACGAGTTTAGGCAACTCGAATAACGTCTCTCACTTAGTTATAAGTAGTATGCATTAGTTGAGCCAATCTCATTTAGCGGTATAATGTGAGATGAAGAGACGTAGTTATTTCTGGCCGGGCCGTATGCAAAATGTCGCCAGAGTGCGTTGTTTTTTGTAATTTTTCTCTCTTTCCGCTTCTTCTAACAGCAGCATTTATCACAATAACAACCTCTTTGCATGTTTTAAGCCATCTTTATACTTCGTCTAATGTACCGTACATTAAAAAATACATTCAGCTTGACGTATTATTATGAATTCAGGCCTCTTGACGTAAAGATTTTACAATTGGCCCAAAACATTAAAAAAAACATGTAATTCATGGTGATGACATCACAACTTTTTCTTTTATAAAAACGCACCGAAAGAAACATTTTGTAGGACGTTTTCCCTGCAAAGTTATTTTGTAGTAACCACAAAATAGTTTTGTGTCAACAGAATGTTTTTGTGGCGACCGCAAAATAAATTTTGCAGGGTAAAAACCTACAAAATATTTTGTAGCCGTAACAAAATAGTTTTTTCCGTGCGTGTAATTTTATTTTCAAGTGTAAAATCTTTCTTTGCTACAACAATAATTACGTTGCGGCAGATAAAATAAATTATTTGAGTACGAACCCCGACGAAGTCACTTTGGCGGAAATAAAATTTTTGTTTTGTATGAAGCAATGGTAAGAATGAAATTGTTCACCTGTAAAAGTAATGGTAAATTTTACTGTAGTAAGAGCCACCGATTTAAAGTGAAAAAAATATTTTTTAGTAATTTGTTTCGATGCACTTGAGATTTAGGCTTGTTTTTGATGACAGATGAGTTAACCGAACATATCTGAAGCCACTGATTTTTTATTAATGGAATTTTGCAGCCATTTGTTTCAATGTCTTAAGGTCACATCTGTAGCTCTGCTTCATGTATACATGCAGTGTGTATATATGTACAGAGGAGTCGCTCATTTGACTGTGCCAGGCATAATAAGTAGAGAGGATGATTTATCGCGGGAAAACTTGACTGTTTGCTGGGTTTCAACGTACGTTCAGTTTACCAGAGATTACTGGCTTTAGCTTGTACTTGGAGGTGTTGCCATATTTGGCTGATCCAATAAGAATCCTGATATTGTTATGTTTGATGCCTATTATTGGTTTGCAGACAGCTACGTTGTGTTAGAAGTACATCACCTAATCATGAGTGTTGTAATTAACTACAGCGTTTTCAAGAGTATGCTGGTACAAAACATTTTCGCAGTATAATATCCTCTCTAATAATAAGATAATTGCAGCACCACACATCTATGACTTATGGGAAGTACCCCGAGACTCTGAGAGTAACAGACATCCGATCACAGAATACGAAGCAAAGCTACCGATGTTCACATAATCCACTGAAAGAAGTGCAAACACTTTTTCACAAAAAAATCAGTAGCTATCACAATATGACTTAGTGCTGCTTTAATTATCACAGTCATTAAGCTTTCAGCTTTGATTTCCGCGAATGAGGAGTTAACTGATCATAAAAACAGAAGAAGCAAGGTTAACGAAGTAATTCCATACGGAGGAGAAACTAAAGAATGAGTGATAGTCACCATATTGAATGTTTGTACTTTGTAACATAACTTTTATTCTGGGTAAAATTGTGGAACTATAACTTCATTACGGAATATAATACATACTGATAGAATTTTCGACTCCATAAATCTTTATTTTCCGTAACTGTTGTTGCAGATCGAATTGTAGTTAAGAAAATAACTGTAATTTTCTAACGGCAGTTCGATCTGTTACAACAGTAACGAGCAAAATATATTTACGGTGTTTAAAATTCTATCAGTATGTATTATATTCCGTAGTTAGGTTAAAGTTCCAAAAATTTACCCAGAAGAAAAATTATGATACAAAATACAAAAAATCCAAGATGGCGTCTATCACTCATTCTTAACTGAATTGTACAGTAAGCCTCGTTTTGCACAGTTATTGACATGCGTAAGTTACCGGTTCAACATGTTGTCTACATACGTTGCACGATGACTTAAAAGATTGTTCCATTCATTCTCTGTGTCCACAAACATGAACGTTTTTGAACTACATAATATTTATAGCTACTGAAGTGAGGCCGGTAGGATGGCAAACTTCGCCACACACGCCAGAAAAATTTTCTCGCTGGACAGCAACATGTCGGTAACGCCTACCGCCATCCAGTGTATGTTGGCTAATCTGATATCCACCAGCCAGGACAATACGAAACCTGCCGTAACATACAGGAGACTAACAGACACGGGGCTGGTATCAACAATCTCAGGCAGCCAATAAGCGGCGAAGTTCCCGTCACGTCATTTTACGTCCGTATCTCTATGTAGTCTGTGCTTGTATGTAGCTTCAAGTGTTGCTGAAGGTATCCAGTATATTATGTCTGACTAACCAGAGTCTTAGAACTATCTACATCGATGTTAGATAATTGGTTCACTCGAATCCCTGACAACTAGAAATGATGGCACAACGTAGCTGTCTGCAGACCAATAACAGGCATAAAATATTACAATAGCTGGATTCTTACTGGCTCAGTCAAACAGGGTAACAGCTTCATGTACAAGCGAAAACCAATAATCTTTTGATAAGGTGAACGTACTTTGAAACCTAGCAAGCAGTCAAGTTTACCCGCGATAAACCATCATCTCTGCTGATAACTTTTTTTTTTATGGTTTTGAGAAGCAACATCTGTGCAAGTACACCACACAGCAAAATATTTCATGATCGCAATACGTCATCTCACAAAGTTCCTTCCCCAGCACCGCGCAACATGGTTGTTTTTGGCCTTCTCGGTCTTCTTTGGCAACAGCACTCTCTGGATGATTTGTAGAACGTAACCCTGGACGGAGGTCACACCAGGTTTTACGTCCCGAAGGCCAGCGATTCCTCCATCCACCCGCGCTGAATCCACACTTGCAGCACACGGCATACCTTTGCTTCATTCTTGGCCTTGCTTCTTCTTTCTTACCTTTCTGTTTATTACTAGGATCTATGCCGGTATTCTTATAAAACCTGTCCACATTGCCTTTTAGATTGCCTCTGCCCAAGTAACCTCTTGAGCCTTTACCTGGAACTATCTTTATGAGTTATCAGAATTTTCATCGTCATACAAGGCAAGCCAACGGCCTAACTCTGCCAGTCTCCTGCCGAACATGACTGCAAAGATGTTCCATGATTTATGTAGACTTTTGTAGGGCATCGCAGTTTCCACCTCGAACTGGATACCTTCTTGCACTAGATACTGGTTGAGCCATTTTTGTAAGTCTTGGTTCTTCAGGCATTCTGTGATAACATGTTCCACTGTGTGTCATCAACTCTACAGGCTTCACAGATTAGGGATGTCACCAACTTCAGCTCGTACAACTTGGCTTTGAAGTTCTTGAGTTCTTGTGTCCGGTATTTAATTGTTCACTGTAGTGTTTCACTTGGGAGAATTCGCTAGCCATTTTTGTGATGAGGTTTGGTACAAGACTGTACATCCATGTTCCTTTATCTGATTTTACCCGTCTTTCCTGCTACTCTTGCAGATATGATCCTTGAATGAATTTATCTATGGGGTTATACGACAAACGGAATGGTTTTTTTTATAAACGCCATTGCTATAGCGAATCTTGTTGAATAGCAGAAAAACATGAAAGGACTAATCACGAGAAGTCTACAATCTCTACCACCATCTCTGTTGCATTGTTCATTTGTTTTGCCTTCGTTGTCTTTCGTCCATTACTGTCGCCATTATCGTGTATCTTGTTTGGTCCTTGTCTGTTTGATTTTTTTTCACGTTTTATTAGTTTTTTTTATGAACATTGTAAAAAAACTTCCTAAAATGTTCGGGAAGCAATTAACCTTTACACAGTGTGGAACATTTATACCGTACTTCTGCCTTGTAAATATGCAAATTTGCCTTGTAAATATGCAAATTTTACAGTTGTTACAATACAAGTCTGGTAACTTCAGTATAGGCTACATTTAACTGATTTATAAAAAGTTTAGGAGTGCTGCCATGGATGTCTGGGAAACAACTCTACCCATACATGCATCATTAGCGCTCCTATACGCACTTGTGGCAAATTTACAAACTATTTTAGAGTGAACAGACTATATTCATATTTCGGAGTTGTTTGTATGTTTGTTGGCTACAGCCATTTCTAGCCTCCTGGGATTTTATTTTATTTCTTATTTTTGTTACTTAATTTCTCGTGATCAGATAACTTTTTGTAATAATGTGGGTCTTCTGCTATTCAACAAACATTCGCTAGCAATGTTATATATCCAACAAAACAATTCCGTTTGTCTTACTCAAGTAGAGCTGTTTTTCTTCCTTTTGTTACTTTTCTTGCGTCGTCAACTTATGGTTCCTTGTTTGAATTTTCTAGTTGTCCTCTTTATTTTATTAATAGGTTTATAGGGCTAAGATCTGCGACAACTTGCACTACCTCAGTAGACGTGGACCTGTAGTAACACCAGACTAAGGTTAATTCTACCACAAGTTAGGAAGAAAATGTGTCTTATGATGGGAGAGTTTGGCATAGGGAAAATTTCTGCCACTAGTTTCACTGCTATCGCCGAGGGACCAGATAAATACGAAGCCGTATTGAAATTAAATTTAAATAGGTTCGGAAATGATAGAAGACATTTAATAACATTTTAATTGAACATAAACCAATGTCGCGTTTTAAATTATCAACTTAATGTAATTTAAATTTCAAGAAAGCTCTGTGAACGGTCAGTTTGCATTCCTTACCGATACCAGCACTCAAGCGGCAGAAATTTTACCAGCGACAAACTTTTAACATAGATATTTCTATCCTGTAGTAGAATTAACCTTAGCCAGACGGAAGTAAGTTTAACTCCTTGAGACAACTGAGACCCTTCTGTGTCCACATCATGGTCACAGAAAAGCGACAGCAGTAACACTGGACGTAACACCACTCCCCTGGTCTTTTCCTTAGTTCTCCACACTATTAATGACCTAAGAAGTGTAAACAAAGCTAGATCTTTTGATGAACCTTTCTGGTATGTGTTCCTAACTTCAGAATAAAATATAACATGT
>PNEQ01021637.1:12209-25627 GCA_003012365.1 Medauroidea extradentata | reverse complement strand
TATTTCATCATGTTTCGGATGTGCTAGCAGTCACGTCCGCCGCCCTCGAAGGGTTAAGACGCAGTTGGGACAGGTATCTATGACGTAGGTTCGGCGGTTTTCCCACTATGAGCCACCCGGGCTTTGAGTCATCGGCCAGCCCTCAAGGTGTTACGAAACAGCCGCCGACAACTGGCCTCCAGGAACATGGCACGCAACAATATCCTTTCAAGGTCAAAATATGCATGTTTTTACTTTATACACCCCTGAAAACGAATCAATATTATGAAAATAAATAATTCACAGTAAAAGTACATGTCACAAAATAATTTTGTATTAAAAAAATGCTATTAGTAGGAAAAAAATTCCAAATTTCAGAATTATTTTAAAAATAACAGAACACATTTTGAATGGGTTTTTTTATATATGGTCTATATGAAGCCCTAGCCCGTGAGATTTAGTTTCACTGCAAATTATTTCGTTTAATTATGCTAGTTGCTTTTGGGGGGATGTAGGAAGTAAAATCATGCACATTTTGACTTTGAAATGTCATTTATGGAAAACTGGCTTAGCTATTTTTTTTTGGAAGGGGAAATTGTTCTGCCAATCTGCAAAACTAATACTATTTCATACAAATATATAATTATGATAATTTTCTTTCCGAAATGCCCTTAACTGAAAAATGTCAGCTGCTAACACATTATCAGCCGTATCGTTAGTGAACAAGATAACGGTCGGATTAGTCTGTTGAACTCGGTCCACATAGAGACTCGCTTCGTAAGTTCTCGAGCTGTCGTCCTTTGTTTTTTTCTTTCCTTGCTGCAGTTGTGTGAATCATGGTCCGTAATTGGTACTCCCCCCACCCGCTAACGTATCAAAGTAGGTTGAGTGGCCGACTTTGGTACGAAGAGTTCTGTGTTCGATTACCCTGTTCGGCTGGGTGTAAATTTATGTTCGTCTGAACTAGCCATAAAAATCGTTTTTAGTGAAATTGTCTCACAACTTTACTCGTGGTGTCTCAAACTAGTCAATTTAAAACCGTTGATAGGGGGAGGGGGCGGAGAAGGGATGTTTGGCGCAGTGGTGAGGTGAAAGCCTTGGATTTTTTCCAAACATAAAATTTGGTGTTTCAGCTTCTAGGTCGCTCGTCTTCCACTAAGGTGTTCCGGGTTTGATTCCCTGTGGGGTCGACCGAGTTTTAAGCATGTAGGGATCTCTCCTAGACGATGCCGTCAGTCGGTGGGTTTAATTAGTTATGGTGTGTTAATTTATATTTCCTGTTTGTTTTCTTCGGCGTTTTTTTGTTTATTTTGTTTGTTAACCGACCTGGAATTGTTTCATTTATTTTATTTTTGTTTTGTGAAATTTCTTCTGATATTTTTAATGTTTTGCTTATGTTCATGTATTTGCTGACTACATTCGGATTTTTTCTAATACTGTTGTTTGTCTCTGTTCAACTTAGTGCAGCAGTAATGTAATTATATCGACTAAACTTTGTTCTATAATTTGCATCGAATGCAAGATTAATTCATATAAATTGTTTTCAACTGTGCATTGGTAATAAGTGGAGGCGTAGAGAAGTAAGTAATGCGGTTACACAATCGAAAACATTTTACTTTACTATAGCCTTCAGTACATGGTTTCTTATGAAGTCCTGTTACTGGAGTCACAAAGTAAAGTAAGCGACATTGACATAACACTTTCAAAAACTGAAAAACTAAAGTTTACGAGAACCAACATATGTATTTGTTGTTACGAAAAATTTTCATTTTCAGTATCGTTTTATTGTGAAGTACTGATGTTTCATGAATAATAAAACAGACGTGCCTAAAATTTATCCTGAAAAATTCCCTCTTAAAATCATTGTTGAAGTATTCGTGATATAACTGCAAGTTACATCAATAGATGGTGCTGCTTATAATCTGCCGAATATTTTTAAATATGGTAAGTATGGTAAATATTTTCATAATTAGTACTTATTTCCGAATTATTTACATAATATGTTGTATCAAACTCAAGAAGTAGTTTGGACATACGATATTGCAGTAAACAGTATGTCACTGAAAACCAGATAATACACACAAACAACCCGACAAGTAAACAAACAAACGAACTTGGTTTGTATCTGACAAACAAAGGTAAACGTATACAATTTCACAAGGAATTCAGTCAGTGATTTACAAGAAAGTAACAAAAAACGATCACCCAAGCTTACTTACTGAAGGATTTCCTTCAGGGAATAATCTGAGTTTTTTTCCCCCTTGGCCAGTTACAAACAAAGTCCTTTCGTTTGTTTACTTTCTGGTTGTTTGTGCGTGTTCTCTGGTTTTCTGTGACACACCATTTGCTGCAATGGCGTATGTCCAAAATACTTCTTTAGCTGTAACTTGCTCCCATTGCAAGAGTCGTTCAAAAATAACATATATGTTGTATAGCAAATATAAAATAACTTATATCTCAATATTTCTTTTTCGGAAAAAATATTACTGTTTTAAAACGGGCATTACTTTAGCTTTACGTTTATATTATGTATCGACAAAATACTTAAAGTAACAGAAGCATAAAGTAAAATGCTAAAATATTCAATAGTGTGTAGGCCTGTGGTCATACGACTGGACGAATGTTATGTATACAGAAGGCTGAGAGGGGAGAGGAACTGAGGAATGACCTCATGAAACATTAATGAGGACTATGTAACGCGACACAGGATAAGGAAGGAGATGTGCCGGCGCGGGCGCATGAGCACAAGGTCGCTGCCCGCACGGGCCAGGGCGAAGGCCGCCTCCTGATTGGTCGAGCGCTGTTCTGCGGCCCGCGCGCGGGCGCCAATTGGCCGGCGCACGATAACCAGCGTATCTCTCCATCTCGTATGCTCGACCATGCTTTCAGCGCGCCAGTCCGACCGACGTCGGCGCCGAGTAGACGTCGTGTCATCTCCTGAGGCCAGACGACCGTAAGGGTCGACTATCGATTGTATATCGCATGCCAACAGGTACTATCGAGGCCGTGTCGACCCCGGCTTAGTACGCTAACGAAGACAAACTAGTTCGGAATTTCTCGCGTCATTCTGTAGCCAAAAAAAAAAAAAAAATTCTTCAGTTCAATTTTTTGGATCCTGTTTCTGTAAGACAGTGTTCGAGTTTGTTCTGGAGAATTTTCTCGGATGTGTTTGCAAGTTTGCTTTTTTTTTTTATTTTATGTGCGTTATTGTAAAACTGATGTTGAACATTGGTATGGCTTTTGACCGTGGGCATAAGCTGTAGGTCATTCCTAATGAAGGGAAAAATATGTAGCCAACCAGGCTCAAGGCCCGAGTAGCAGATGTGCGACCCAGTGCGCCTACGTGAAACGAAATCGCTGTCCAATTTCACGTCTGGGCTCTTGACCCCTTCCGTTGAAGCGACCCTCGACTTAATGAAGGAAATCGCATGCTGTACAAAGGTCAGAGCGTTTCCGCTGGACAGCTGAGGTATTGTTAGCTACTTTGAATAAAATACCGGTCCACAACTACCTCGCACAACTGTTGCCTCGGCGATGGACACACAGAAACACCGTTGATAAACTCCTTCGTGCGCTTTATCATTTCGAGTTTGTGATGAACCCGTCAGGTAGTAAAGCAAAATATGTTTTAATCTCCTACAACAGCTACAGCAAAATAAAAGCATGCTATAGCAGTGGACTTGCCTCAACCCGAAAATATTTCTTGCCGTAGAGTATCTCGTGGACACTGTTTACGAACCGCGATTGATTCCGTTAGGAGTATTTCGTTCGAATCCGAGTTGAGGTTGTTGTGGAACTACATAGAATCGCAAGTGGTTAAGTTTCATCGCGGACTTAAGTGGCGGCAACCAGCGAAGATCATGGCGACTTCGGGCGGCGAATGGCGAGGGCAGTGATCGAGAGGTCGAACTGTGGACCGCAGATAACGACTGACAACGAGGACGAGATGGTGCGAGTGTTCGCGAGGCTGAAGAACAAGCATGAGCGCGTCAAGCGGGACGTCAGGAAGATCAGCGTTGGGTAAGTTGCTTCCAGCTGCCTCGCGCCCTTAAGAGTGTTCAACTGCAATAAAATCATAATTATATATCTTTATTTGAAATAGTGTTAGTTTTGTAGACGATACTTATGGGTGTAGTTCCCTCTTACAAAACAATTTTAGCTAGTATAGTTTTCTCATAACGGCGCGTCAAAGTCAAAATTTGCTTGATACGCTGCCATGCAAATAGTGAAAATCAACTGACCTACTTAAACAAAATAATTCACTGTGAACTTACATCCCATTAGCTATGCAATAAAGTATTTTAAAAAACTGTAATATAATATTTTGAATTTTGTTAAAAATCGAAAGGTACAGGAAAAAATCGAAAATTCAGATTTTTTTTAAAATTACAAAATTAGTTTCCGGAATTTTTTATAAATATTTTATTACGTAGCCCGTGGCATGTTATTTCACTTACGCAAGTCAATTGGTTTTCACTATTTGCATGGAAGTAGATCATTCAAATTTTGACTAACGCACCGTTATGAGAAAACTATACTAGCTAAAATTGTTTCGTTAGAGGAAACTGCATTCACAAGTATCGTCTATAAAACGAACACTATTTCATATAAATATAAAATTATGATTTTATCGCACTTGAACACCCTTAAGAGGCCTCCCTAGATAGGCTGCGTTTGTGTGTGTGAGACAGGAGCGGTAAGGATGCTGTTGACCTACGTATGTAATGTATTATCACCTCTCCGCGCAAGCCATTCAGCTAGTGCAGTGCTTTACTGTTATCCTTTTTCCTAGGGGACTTCAAGCGATGACCATATAATTTTATTTTTGGGCAGCACAGTTCAATGTCTAATGCTTGTTTCTATAAATTTGTTTTTCGTATCCGGTTTTTTTTTTTTTTTTTTTCAGATACGACAGTCGGGAAAAGCCTCTTTTGGCAATTTCGAGGTGCCCGAAAATAATATTTGTAATAAACGTGCCGAATCTTTGCTGCTTCTTGGCCATTATTGGATGCTTGAAACTCTCGGCGTATTGTGGTTCCACTAGCTATTCATAGACATCTGGTGTCGCAGTGATCTTCTTCTCATTGGCACAGTCAAATATGTCTCGCCTCTGCACAAAGCACGATGCCAATAGCCGGAAGCAGAGATGCAGATGTGCTCAAAAGGCACTGAAACAAAGACGCAGCAATGTATTCGCGAAAACGACCGGTCCCTAGCAGTGCATCATTGTAGAAACATTATTTTTCACGATTAGGTGCTCATTATCGTTCTTACCTTTGCACTAGGGGTTCTTTATTAAATTATTTTCTTACATTTTATATTAAATTAATTATTACTTCAATACCTTTTAGTATTTTAATTACAGTGTGCATCCCTACTAAAATATTTTTTAAATAAATCTTGCCAAATCTTGATCATACAGAAATTACGAAAAATTCAGCGTAAGCGTCATGCGCAGAGACATGTAAAATTAGCGTTATCATTTGGTAGCAGACTAAACTTCAGTTTCCTATGCATAACAGAGCATAATCTGCGATTCAATTGGCTACGAACTTTTACGTGTTGTCATTTACGTGTGTTACGTCTTCACAGAGATTGGCCTCTCTACCGTGTAAGCATTCTCCGCGGAAAGTCACGACAATATTGGCCAGCGGGAGACGTCGAACGAGCCTATAGTCACTTGGAGTCTAGTCAGCTGTCAGAAAATAACGCGAATTTCGCATGTCTGTAGTTATGCGTTGTAACTTAGCTTTCCGGAGAGACAAGACACACCTTCCTACAGCGTTTTGCTCCGCATCTGAAAATAGAAAGCCAGGAAGATATATTGTCGACATTCGCTGTGCGTAAACCCTCTAGCCGTCGGCGAAAATATTCGTTCTGACTCATTATATATTGGTAAATATGTTTGTATGTGTGTGGCTATAAATAAGCTTAGACTGTATGATATCTTACTGTTAATGTCCCATTTCATATTCGTGAAAAAAAATAGTGTTAATCTAGTACAAGCTACCCAAAAGTATGTTTTCCAAAATACATTTACTGTTTCCCGTATATGTCAGAAACGTAATTTTAGTAGGCCCACTTCGAAAATTAGCCTGTATGCAGAAATGCGACAGCAATAAAGAACAACAACTACTACAACAAAAATTTGTTGTCATGTATTTATTGTGGGAATGTTTGTATTGTTTTGAGAAACGTTCGTGTCCGAATAAGAACAGAATATTTTATTAAACAATTAAAGATTTATAAGCACAATGTATTTTAGCGTGTCTTGTTTCTATGTACAGTCCTCACAACATTACCTACATGTACATATATATATGATTATATATATAGCATTTCACACACACTCATATGTATGGATTCGAGCGGTGTTTCGTAACTAATGATAATATGGTTATGGTAAGTCCTTACAGACAAAATCCTTAATTTGGGCTTCAAATTTAATTAGCTTATGATATTAAAAGAAATTAGTTTCAAGGTGTAATACTTTAATATCATAATATTATTTTATTTTTACTTTGTTGGATTTCTTCTATTTTTTTGGCCTAAATTCTACTATTTCACAACGTTGCCAGGCACAATTCAGTCAGCAGTTTGGAAGTGTTTTTCTGTAGGGAATTACATCCAGATATCTTCAATATAAAACTTCTGTTTTAAAAACTAATTCATAAGCTATTAAAAGGGATAGTGTAAAACCGCACGACTATTTCGTGCCACCGTATTTTACAGCCTGCGCCTTCTGTGGTTGGAGGATTGTTATGTAGTCGTTTAAAGATGAATCACAAGTATTCATTAGTGGTGCACTAGAGTTACCATTGATTACCTAATTTATTTCCATAGACAATTACACTATTCACAGTATTCAAAACTATGTTATACTTGAACACCGTCAGTGTTGTATCAGTGTTTTGACTTCAGTAGGTTATACCTGATATTTACAGCCCATGAATTAAAAAAAAGTCTAAGTATAGATTTTGTTTTGTTTGTGACCTGTATGGGCATGTTATAACTATTGGTGCATGATAAACAATCAGTAGATCCCGGTAATTTTCGCGAAAAGAATTTTGCAGCACTTTGTTTCAGTACCTTACGTGCGCACCTGCATCTCTGCTGTGTGGTCAGTGATTGGATGCCGTAACACCCAGCGTCAGCAGGTTAAACCCGCAAATCACAGACGTGATGTGTGGTAGTTATCCGTGTACTGATTGGCACAATCAAATTAATAACGACTCTGCACAAAAACACTCTGTCAATAGCCGTGAAGTTGAACTGCAGGTGTGCATGTAAGACACTGAAACAAAGTGGGGCAAAAATCTTTTCGCGAAAACTACCGGGCCCTAACAATCAGTTTTTTTCCCGCGGTACATCAGTGTCCCTAGCCGTCAATGACTACTCTGGGGCCGTTGTGGCCCAGTAGCTAGAGCACTCGCCTCCTCCCACCGTGACGATACGGGTTCGAGTCCCGACGGGTTCAGTCGCCGGACGATGCCGCTGGTCGGCGTGTTTTCTACGGGTACTCCCGCTTCCCCCCGCCCTCTTCATCCAGGCGCTGCTCCCGTGTGTGGTCCTATTCCATGTCACACCTCAGTGGCAAGCAGATGCCTACGGCGACCAATAGTAAATCTGCAGTTCCGGTTGTGATACCCTCGTCCTCGTCAATATCGGGAACCTCAATGTTTAAAATAGTAATATAAAGTAATATTCTTTTCGTGTGCATTTATATCTATCTTAAATATGTTGCTAATTAAAATACAATATTTTCACTCGTGTTAGTAGCATAGTTCAGGTAGAAATAAATATATACAGTAAATAAACTACTATCATTATTTTTTCTTATTCTTCAAATTTGGAGTTAGCTTGGTTTGGAATTCAGGTCCCCAATTTGTTACGGCGTGAATAAACAACTTTTCATAACAGACTTGTAATGGTATATGAAACATGCATTATGACGGGAGAAAATTCATTAAGCCATTTTTTTAAACAGTGTTTATTGATTTGTGTTCATCTTAATAATGAAGTTTCCCACTCACTGAACAACGTACAGACCAAACCACTAAACCTAGATACATACAATTTTGAGTGTGGATGGATACCCTCCTTATACGATATTTATTATTTAATGATACAGTTTTGCAGAAATATGATTGTTTGGCCTAGTCAACACGTCGTAACCTTTAAGCCAGGTTACACTCCGGTTGCTTGTTGCTTGGACAGATAACTGCTGACTACACAAGTCCACTATCTGAAGGCAATAGTTCAACTTCGCTCCTTATCACAAGAAAGATAAGCGCACAGCTGTGAATGGTGTTTCGCAGTACTAGTACCGATAAGGTGCGGAACTAGCGAACTCATTTGATGACCTAACTAGCGCAATTGGATATTCGCTATCATGACTGCTGATATCTCAAACATATCCTGAAGGCCTCTGGTGCGGTGACATACTTGTTCAAGGGGAGTAATCCACCGGAAATTTTTTAAAGGGTTCAATATTTTTCTGTTTAACATTTGTACGAGATATGGTTTCTTTTATGAACATACATTCTGACTATTTTTTACTATAATTTTTTTTTTAGTTTTCATATTTTTTGGTGTGTAATGGCATGTAAAATTTCAAATTTGCATACTACGGTTTTATACAAAAAGCAAAACCAACTGACTTACCAAGATTAAATGATTTACTCTGAACTACGGTATTACAGACTCCGCCAAAATATGCTTAAAATTTGTATCTGTTTTAAATTCAGTTTTTTTTATAAGAAAGAACATTCGATGCGCTTTTTAATCGTATCTTGGCGTAGTCGTGATGAGTAAGTTCTATTTATTTTCTAGTATAAAACCAGTTCATGTAAATTTGGACTTTGACACGTAATTATTTAAAAATATGAAAGCTAAACAATTTTATTACAGTACAAAGCAGTCGGAATTTATGTCTCCAAAACAAACTATATTACGTAAAAATAAAAAAAATTATTAAAACAACTAAAATTGTCGGCGAACTCCTCTTTTAAAGAACAACAATTTATATGTGTCTATCGCGCATCAAATGTTCCGAGGTTCACGAGACATCTTACGTACCGTAATTTGTCAAATTTTTTTTACATAAAACAATTTTTATTAGTATAATTCAGTATAAATAATTATTTATAAATTTATCACAATGACGTAAAGGCGTGTTGAGAAAGTTGGTCAAGTACAATTTTTTCCCACACAACATTGATAGTGTTTCTGTAGGCCTATATGTTTAAAAAACAGTCATCTGACTTGTACACAACAATGCTCGACGGTTTTTTAAGCTGAAGTAAGGGGTAGGAGTCCCGCTCAGAGTATGAGTGAAAATCCTACATTACGGTTTCTATTTTGAAAATTATTTACAGTGTTCTTTTCTGCAACAACAGTAGTAGTAATCTCTATTTTTTTTTACAAACATTCCATTTTTTTTTTTTTTTTTTTTTCATGTAACAAACTTTACTAGCGCCTGAAGGAAGCTTCGTTTTTCTGGCATAACGTTTTGCGCTGTGGCGAAGAATCGCTGCGTTATCTTAAAACAATATTTACTTATTTCGTATTTTTGTTTATTCGGTAGCCTACGTGCTTATTCGGTAGGCTATATGATATTTACGTGTCCTCGTATAGCACAAGGCGTTGGAAGGGGTAAATGGAGAAAAGGAGGAAGGAATCGGCCAGGTCCGGTATTAAGGAACAATCCTTACATTCGCCTGGCGTGATTTAGGAAAACCCAGGTAAACCGAAATGAGGACGGCTGAAGCCAACCGAGCTTTCCCGAATGCAAGACGAGTGTTTTACAAAAGCTCCAATACGCTCGGACAGACGAGGGCTTCCGTATAACGGTTCGTAAACTAGAACGGCATACCTAGTAGTACAAAGAAACCTTACGTTAGAGACTAATCAGCAACTAACGATCTGTGTAATATAGAAAATTATCAGTCATGATTACAGATGTAACATACCCAAGTATATATAATTCTGGGTAAGTACCTGGGGTATATTCCTGGGTAAATACCCTAATTTCATAAATACCTGGGTATTTTTCCTACAAAATTTGGCGTTCTCATATTGCCATTTTTGTAAACAGTGTATTATACTTAACAGACACATCTTTAACATCATTTATTTACACTTTTTACTCTATTTAAAACTGCATGTTATAAACAGTTTTCAAAGTAACTCGTTGTCTTTTTTGACTTGTTTGTCACTACATTTAGCATAATTATAATTTCTTTCCAGTCCAAATTTTAAAAGTAAAAATTTTTTTAAATACTAAACCCCTAAAATGTTTTAATATATTATATATGGGGTATAATATTTGTAAATGCATTATAGCACTCACAACAAATGATTACCATATGATTTAGCAAGCACAATTTAAAAATCACTTTAACTTTAAATACCTTCACGTTGGGTATTTATCAAAGACAAGGGTAAATACTCATTTATAAATACCCTACCCACTGGGTATTTACCTAACTCACATCACCAGCTCATAATATGAGTAGAGCTACGATTTTGTGGCGAAAAGAATTTTCCACCATTCGGTTTCAATGCCTTGTGCACATCCGTATATCTGCTTCATAGTCAACTCTTAACTTGGCTTGGGTTTCTACTGGCAAGTTACAGAAGCGTTGTGTCTCAATCACATTATTCTGGTCAGTGAAGTCAAATAAGAGACATGTATTAACAAATACACTCTGCCAATAACCATGAAGCAGAGCTGCCGATGTGCACGTGAGACATTGAAATAAATGGTGAAGAATTATTTTCGCAACAAACTCGTAGTTATAGATACAAGCTGTATAAAATGGATCGAAAAATAAAGCAGTTCATCGACAGTGACACCTTATTCAGTTTTTATCAGGATTCTGAACGTATCACGCACGATTTGAATAACGAACGTCGCCAAATGATTGCAGTGTCAACAGCCAGCCGCTAACTAGGCGCTGAGTGAATCCTCAGACCTTTCCTATCAACACCTTCTTCGTGTTAGTTGGAAACGTCAACGACAGACAATGTTAGGGAAGCTACCCCACCAACGTTGTGGAGCATCGCGCTTTGCACTCGTGTTTGGTTTCCATATTCTCAGGCCAGCACCTGACATGGATGAATCACAGCATCAACTCCGAATCACCATTCCGAGTCTCATTCGTAGGTTGCACGTTCGAACCGTGGAGCTCCGTTGGAGGGGCTTCATTACTGTTTACATTTCCCTAAACTTTCCGGACGTTAGTTACAAAGTAGCGGAACAATAAACACGATGGACTCCATTCAGGAGTGGCCGGGTTCGATTCCCAGCTATAACGATTCAGATTTCTGTTTTCCGTGGTTTCCCCGGAATTACTCCAGGCGAACGCTTGGGTGGTTCATCAACAAAAACTATGACACAATTCCTGTCACTCTGTTGTGTGTCGTCGTCTCTAACGACCGCGCTGTCGAAGGGACGTAAACTCACCCTACCTTTTCAAAAGTTAGTTAAGGGTGTTCAAGTGCGACAAAGTCATAATTGTATATTTTTATGAGGTATTGTTAGTTTTGTATACGATTCCTGTGAGTACAGTTTACTCTTACAAAACAATTTCAGGTATCATAGTTTTCTCATTACGGTGTGTCAAAGTCAAATCTCGCTTGCTGCACTGCAATGCAAGTAGTGAAAACCAATTGACCTACTTAAATGAAATAATTCACCATGAACTTGAATTCCAAAGCTACACAATAAAACATTAAAAAACACACAACATAATTTTTTAATTTTCGTATAAAAATTGAAAATTGGACAGTTTTTTAAACTATAAAAATAGTTTGCGGGTTCTTTCTTTGACGATTTATTACGAATCCCATGACATGTTATTTCACTGTGAATTCATTCACTTACGTAAGTCAATTGGTTTTCACTATTTGTATGACAGCAGAATATGTAGATTTTGGCTTACACGCACTGTTATGAGAAGACTATGTGAGCTAAGTTGTTTTGTAAAGAAAATTATACTCACGAGCATCGTCTACAAAACTAACGCTATTTGATATAAATACAAAATTACGATTTTATCACACATGAATGCTATGGTGAGTAGAAAATCATATTTTGATTATTTAGCATTGATGTTATATGAGTAGGGAACCTTGGTTTTCTCAAGAAGATTTCAGTACCACTTTATTCCCAATACCTTATCGGACATCTTCAAGTCTGCTTAGTGGTTATTGGCAGCGTGTCTGAGCCAATTACAATAACGTTCCTGCAACACTACACGTCTGTGATTTGCCGGTAGAATCCCTAGGCTCTTCACAGTTGATATATCCAATCACTGACCACGAAGCAGAACTGCAAATGCGCACGTAAGGCACCGCAAGAAAGTAGGGCACAATTATTTTCGCGAAAAACAGGAGCCCCTAATTATTTGAAAAAACGAATAACTGAATAAGAACTATTCTATTGGCGGTTCGCGATAACGTGAGTGTTTTTGAAGACCATCGTGTCTATAATAATAGCTAATAATATTATTTATTGTGAACTCGTACTTTGACGTAGTTACGCAAAAAGGCACCAACCCCCTAATTAATAAATTTTGAGATACTTATGCCAAGTAGAAGGAGATGGTCCAAAGTATGTCCTAAAAAAATAACAAGCTTTTAATCGTAGTAGGCCTATTTTAAGGATAAAAAGAGCCAATAAATTACGACTTATACAAGGTTTAGATACGAACAGTAAACTTTGACCTTGAATATATCAGTTCCAGTGAACTGCGGGTTGGTTCTCTTTTGTATAACTACGTCCACTTATGTGTTCATTGCAGTATATTGACCTTGATTGTTACTAATTGATAGCTTGGTGTGTTTTAATAAGTGTCAGCAAACTACAACTTATCTGAAAGTAAAAAAAAAAAAAAAAAAAAAAAAACACGTAGGTTTTCAAAAGTGCTTACTTTATCCGGAACTATGTATACAAGTTTAAATTAAATGAAATCCACTACGTGTTTACGCCTTCGGGCAGGGTCTCATTGTGTAAGAGAGTAGGCCGGGGTGAAGGTGAGCTGGGCTGATTGTGGAGTAGCAACAACGGAATGAGAGAGGTGAGGGAAACGGGAGTGCCCCGAGAAAACCCGCCGTCCAACGACAACTTCTGTTACGTTTCCCCACATTCGAAACATCCGGGACCGAACCCGCTGGGGAACGAACCCGTATCGCCTGAGCGGGAGGCAACAGGTCTGACGCCCCCACCCCACCCCCGGCACAGACTAAATAGTAATACAGACGTGAAATGACGTGGCGGCTCGTTTGATATAGGCGAACTTGGCCGCTTATTGGCTGTCCGAGGCTGTAGACTCCAGCCCCGTGTCTGTTTGGCTCCTGCATGTTACTACAGGTTTCCTATTGGCCTGGCTGCCGACTAGCAGAGCAGCTGCCTCACGCTGATTGGCAGTAGGTGT
>PNEQ01021637.1:0-12109 GCA_003012365.1 Medauroidea extradentata | reverse complement strand
CCCCCGGCGCAATTGGTACCAGTTACCTCTCACTGGGCGCATGCCCAGTTTACCAAAGTTTCATTTCAATTGGATGAATGAAACGCGCAGAAGACCAGCGAACACATAAACATCCATTTTTATTTATTGCCAGTTTTTATTACTAAAGGAGGAACGGTATGGAAGTTGATAAGCTGCAGTGTCGTCTAGTGTCGAGTTGACGAGGTTGTGTATAGAACCCTCAAGAAGTTATAATTTTTTGCTAATTGTTAAATTTTGGAGATAGCATGGTTTGGAATTCGTGTCCCCATATTTGCATATATCAACATCCATATATGTGTGTGCAAACCTGTCACTGTAAGGCTACAAAAATTCTCAATTTACCATCAAAAATATCTCAAACACGCTGCCACGCTCGTTTAGCTTCTGTAAACTTACACATTCCTTGACAACGCGTTAAAAAAAAAAAAAAAAAAAATTCAAAATAAATTGCTTTTATTTTAAAAATTGGTCTTAGCAAATCGTTTCCGAAGAAAAATGTTGTAAGGTAAAAGTAGGGGGGAAATGACGGTGTAGAGATGCGGGCGCGATAGTTTACAGAGAGTTGTGCTGTGGCGCCGAGACGCGACGTGCTAGTTAGTGCACGTGGCTTGAGGCAGAAGTACTGCCTACATGGAGGCCATACTACGTCGCACGACTTTATACGCAGACTCCCTACCTTCCTACACTTATATTTTCAACGTCTCGTGTGACAGCTATTTTAGATCAATATTTTTTAGTTAGTTTAACAAAAAAAAATCATGTGAGTGTAATAACCGAGTACTTATATGTTACGGGCGTCCAAGAGGAAAAAAATCTTAATTTTATATTTGTATGATGTAGTGTTAGTTTTGTAGACGTTTTGGCAGCACATTTTCCTCTTATAAAACAATTGAGCTCAACCAGTTTTCCCTTAGTGAAATTTCTTTCTAAGTCAAAGTTTGCACATTGTTAGTTCTCATAAGCCGCAAAAACCAATGAACCTAGATACATTTAAAAATTCACACTGGAACTGCATGTCAAGTGCTGATGCTTGAAATTTTTTTAAAATACATTACAAAATGTTTTTGTATTTAAAGAAAATCTCTGAAGTTTTAATTTTTTTTTGCCTCATTTGTCGATTTTTTTTAAATAAAAAAATAGTTTGTATTAAACTTAAAACATGTCAAGCAGTCGTTTGAGACATGCAGTTTCAGTGTGATTTTTTTTTTAAATTTATTTATGTTGATTGATTGTTTTTTGTAGCTTATAAAAATAAAAACATTCCAGTTTTGATTTTGAAGTGACATTACGGAAAAACTGATTCAGTTATTTTTTTTTTTTTTTTTCGTAAGAGGAAAATGTACTCTTAAGTAATGTCTGCAAAACTAGCACTATTTCAAAATTACGTTTTTTTACCCACAGCAATGAAATGTAATACTTGACCACGGAAATAAGACTAGAAATGAGATGGCTTGTTGTGGCGTAGTTGAAGCTCCTTTTTGAGCGTCCCACTGTGGAGCCGAGGTCTTTTGAGGTTATGAACACTGGTTTTATTCCTCTTTAAATACTGAAAACATGTCAGATGTTAACGATTATAAGCTACGTACTAATGCTATTACTAGGGGCCGGAAAATGTCGTGGATTCAATGACCTACAGAGGCTAGAATCCATTGTCTTAGGCATATTCAAGCCCCGTATATTCGTCGCTGTATGTTGTTCTAGTGAGTGTCAGTTAATGGAGAAATGGTCGGGGCTTGAGTATACACAGGACAGCGCATTCTGGCATGCAGGTCGTTGAATCCGCGGAATTTTCCGGCCCCTAGCTATTATTGATTAACTACTTATGAGCTTGGACCAGGTAATTGATTGCGGAGTTATCACGTAGTAATAGGTTAAACGAACAGGGGGTCGACATGATAGTGACGCCAAAAAAGGCGACTTATACAAATGAGTAGTCCAGTTCCAATACTCGTCTTGTCCATCACCAAAGAAAAATGAGTTCTGAAGAGGATTGTGTAGCTTTTAAACGTGCGCTAAAGTTGATGTGATGATAGTTTCCAAACCTCGCCTTATTCAATAACAGACACACTTTGAAAAACTTATTTGGCCATGTCACAAATGGGCTCGCATATCAGTTTTTTTTTTTTTTTTTTTTTGCGATTTGCTCAGTTTTAGTGAAAGTGGACAAGGGGAGTTTTGGGACTGAACTATTCAAATCATCAATACAATTCTATAGGCATGGACCCCCTTCTCACACCCCCGTTATTTGACGGCGGAACTCCTCAATCCTGAGACATGGGAAATGTTTGGCGCATACTCAGACTACCGTGCTCTCTTAGTACGGCCTCCGTTTAGGCAGTAGTTAGGTGCAAGACGTCGCCCTCGTCGGCAGCTTATAAATAAACGCCTCCCTCCTCCCACCCCCGCCAGACCATGACAGCTACGGGAGGGGAGAAACTTGGGATCCCGTGAGTCACTTCCGTGTGGGGGACCCCCTCTTTGTCATACCTCCAGTTCTTGCACGGCGATCCGGTAACTCTTCGCCCACGATGACCTCTTACATCGAGAACCTCCTATGTCGTCCTGGCGCCCGGTCCCGCAAACCCCCGCGAATTCCGCCCCGGGTAGATCATCCAAGTATTGCCCCGCGAGCTGTGTGTATTTCCGCGAAGCGATTCACTCGAGAGCTGACGAACCACCCACTGCGGCTGTGCGAAATCGAGAATTTGATGTCGGTCGTCGACGTAGGTATGCCACACGTCGACAAAAGTTCGGCGTTTCGACCTCAGCATGTCGACCGTGGCGATAGTTGAGTCAACCTCGGCGCGTTTCCACTGAAGCAACATTTTGGCAACATAAAAAGCCATATTTTGAACTGTGTTTCAACAACAATCTACCTGAGGACTTTGGTTTTGAAAGTATAGCACAATCTATACTCAACAGAAACAATGTTAATTTCAGACATGTGGTTAAACAAATTTTGTTTCTTATTTACCACAATCTTTTCCAGTGCCACTTCTTCCCTATTTCGTACTAGAACGTCACATGTTGTTCAGCAATGTTTAGAATAAAATAAATAAAATACACTGTGAAAGTATCTGGCTGCATACTTCATCACATAGTTGGTTTTCGGCATCCGTTGACAATCCTTTTCTAGGTGTACTAACACCTAGCAGAAACGTCAATAAATCTTCCGCGCACAATTTCGCCCGTTTGCAAAGAGATGAGCCGGACTTAGCCGTCACTTCAAAACTAAGCTCTGCAGCAGCCAGTTCTTTCAATGCGTCAAATTTTATGTTATTGTTTCTGTATTCGGAGAGTCGAACATTCCACAGCATTGCTTATTGCCTGTATTCATCAATAAATGCCACCGTCTTTACCTTCGGCACGTTGGCATCGGCCTTCTATGTGTCGAACAGTTTTCCAAAATTGTATAGATCGATCGGCGTACATTTCATGTCGATGTAGACTTCAACATGTCGCTCGACCATACCTCCCACGCCGCCACAATCGGCGCGTCAGGAAGGCCTACACATTTGAATTTGGTTATGCCTAGAGCCACCAATTTTTTTGTGAAAAGAATTTTGATCCAACTTGTTTCGTTGCCCTTGCCTATTCTTCATGGTTATTGGCAGTCTGTATTTGAACAGGGGTGTCACTCATTTGACTACACCAAGCAGACCAAGGTTACTGCAACATCACACGTCTATGATCAGCAGATAAAATCCCAAGACGTTGAGATACAAAAACATCAAATCATTGACCTCAAAGCAGATCCACGGAATACTTAGGAGTACAGAAGTGAAATAGCCGGTAGGACAGCGAACTCAGTCACACACGCCAGCAAAATGGCGTCCCTGGCCAGAAACATGGCGGATATACGCCTACAGCCAATCAGCGTAATGTAGCTGCCCTGATAGTCGGCAGCCAGGCCAATAGGAAACCTGCCGTAACATGCAGAAACCAAACATACACGGGGCTCGCATTAACAAACTCGGGCAGCCAATAAGCGGCCAAGTTCGCCCACATCAGAACAGCCGCCACGCCATTTCACGTCTGTATTACTGTTTAGTCTGTAACATACCTGCAGGTTTGCACAAAAGACAATAAGAAACATGGCGTAAAAATATTTTCGCTAAAATATTATATGTTTTACAATGGATGAGGAAAATGCGAGGAAGGTTTATGTGACCCAGCTACTACGAAGAATGTAGGAACACTATCTTATCTAGCTTACAGTGGACGTGTTAAAATTATGCCCGGAAACCTTATCAAGAAACCCTTCAACTGATAAGCAGAAAATTGACGAACTCCTTCGTAGGTCATGTAGAGTGTGTTGGTGCATAATTTCCTGTACACATCCTTCCCGTACACAGCGCATGCTTACACATCCTATGTGGAGGCAGAGGGTTGGGAAGACAATCGCTTACCCTCTTCCCCCTCCTGGCCATGACAAACTCCACTCATCAATCAGGCTTGATTGGCCTGCGGTGATTGGTCGGGCGGGGAAGTAGGTGATTAATTAACAAATAGGGAGCGGATGCGACGCTAGACCTCGGAGGTGTGTATCATTTTCATGGTCTAAAGATAGCCTGTACATCGACCGCCTGTGTTTGGGGAGCATTAGACAACCTGTCACAGCTATTAATTTGCCAATTATAATTATAATTTAAAAAGTACTATACAGTATTTAAATTATAATGTTTAGTATTTAATAACTAGCAATTTCCTTTTATTTTTTTCAAAAAAATTTCAAATAACTCAAATATTTTGTAACGAAATGCTTTAAAATTTTTTGAGACTTTGTAAAGTCGTACGATACACAATGTACCGTTTGCTAGCAAAAATTATTTTGCTTAATTTTGTCATATTTTGACAACAAAATGTGTGATGTTTCAGGAAAAAAATCTAAACATCCGTTTGGTGTATTGCAACAGAAAAATTCAGATTGAAACTCTAAGTATGATTTTTTGATGTAGGCCTATGTATTAATTTGCGGGAAAAAATGTTTTTTTTTTTTTCGAAACCAGTGCAAAACTAAAAAGCGAGGCCTTAAAACTGAATAATTAATGGCGACACGATTATTTGGCGGATCTATTCTAGGGTAAGTTGAATGTCAGGAATCTATGCTTCACTCTTACTTCTGTAATTAACGCAGCTTTTTTTTTGACACTCCTTTGGCGAATGAGAGTTATTAATATGGAAATAATTCATGCGGATATAACGTGCTACGCCAACAGATAGTTGTCTGTGGCCAGTGTGTGTATAGGCCTGAGAAGTCTAGGCTGATGACAAAAGAATCGTAACTTTGTAACTAAACACAAGTAGGGTCAAGGTTACATGGCGAAAAGATTTTTGAGTCATTCGGTTTCAACGCCTTGTGTGCATATCTGCAGCGCTGCTTCATGGTCAGTGACTGGACCAATCAGATACGTGTTTGAAGAAAGACACGCTGCAAATAACCATGAAGCAAAGCTGTCGATGTGCCCGGTCGTCATTAATTAAAAACAGTGGCAAAAATCTTTTTTGCGACACAGTGTGTCTCTTAACGTAAGTAATTACTAGAGGTACGTCAATTTCGCGGATTCATCTGGCAGCAGCCTAGACTTGTCAGTCCTATACACCCACTGGCCACAATGGATCATCTATTGGCTTATAACCTTACAAGCAGGTATCAAGCGATAGCATTTCGCATTATTTCCTTATTTACTACTGGCTTGCAGTAGTCAAACGCGTTTCGTAACAGCCGCCAGCAAGTCACAGACATGACAATGAAGTATACATAATTGGCGTTCAACCTGACCTGGAATGTATCTGCGAAATTTACGTACCTTTAGTAATGAGTAGATCTTAGATAAATTCGCGAGGTCACTGACCTTTGACACAGTGGTACAGGACACGTTAAGGTATATTTTTATTATCGGCTCAGAGACTTCCAGCGGACGTCAAGTAAGTCAACGGCCAATTGCGAACGTGACACGAACTTACAGTTGCTGGGATTATATAGCTTGGAGAGAAAAGAAAACGCGAATTTTTCAGGTCTCTAGTAATGAGTAAAGATGATTGTTTTTCGTGGGAAAATTTGACTGCTGGATTCAGTGGTGATGCGTGGACGTGTTCAAGTCAAGCACTATGAGATCTGACTATACACTTTGCTAACGTGGCAGATGTGTTGTTGAGACCTAGGTGTATTACTGGAGAGTTAGTTCCTCGCCACTGGCTGTGCAGTGTACCTGCCCCTACCAGTCAAATGGTTCCACAGACATCCGAGAGTTCTGTATAGTCGCTGCTAATCACCGCTTGCACTAGATCACTTCACGCTTCGCCACTGGCTGGATTTCAATACACGTTCAGCTTGCCAGAAGGTTACTGGCTTGGCTTGTGCTTGGAGCTGTTACCCTACTTAACTGAGCCAATAAGAATTCCGATATTGTAATGTGTGGTGCCTGTTATTGGTCTGCAGCATGGGCGTGCCTAGTAGGAATAGTTTTCGGAGGGGGTTTCAATAACTCTCGTCTTGCATAAATGTTTCAATATAATCTGTGTTTGACATCTCTAAATGTAATATTAACAAATTTGATTAACATTTTAATTGTTTTTGTAGTAAATTTGACCTTTTGTAATGTAAAATATAATTCCTAGATAATGAAACTGACATTTCGTAAGGGGTTTAAATTCCGAAAACCACCCCCTGGGTACGCCCATGGTCTGCAGACTGCTACGTTGTGTCAGAAGTATATCGCCGAATGAAATATGTCGCAAAAAACTACAGCGTTTTCAAGGGTATCTTGGCACAAAATGTTTTCGGGATATACCATCATCTCGATAGTAATGAGTAATACAGGTTGGTTTGCGTTCATTTCTATCATCGAGCACTTCGCATTTCTTTAAGTTTCTCGTGTACTACTTATCTAAATGCTAAACTGTCGAACACATCATTTCGTAACACTAGATCGAGTCTCGCGACTAACTTGTTTACTAAATGTTCAATTAGAACATGGCGGAATATCGCAGGACTGTCAAATAAATTATGGCTTGATATAAACGATTTATCGTATATCCTGGTAACAACTGAAACGTTTTGAAACGAAGAAAAAAATCGGAAGTCGTAAACGCAAATTGAAAGTATGTTGCTTTTAAGTACACCGAATCACGATCTAAGCTCAAGAAAATTACCTACTTTTTTTCCTCTTGATGAGCGTATTCCTAAATTTGTCATGTCTCGTGACTGTATTCCCTCTGTCATTCTGTGTTTGTCTTTTGCTGTCACTTACCATTCCCGCTATTTTCGTCCCTCAGTTACGTGCTGAACGGAGGCATTGAGGGAAGGCCAAACCATTACTGAGGGCAGCGGCGCAAATTGTCGATGTCATTAAGGTTAAATATAAATAACGAAATATAAAGCAAAAATTATTGCTGTAGGCTATTCCTGAATTTTTGTCGGCTTCAGGATACAATCCTGTAGCTACTGTAGTAAATTCAGTTAGGCATCTGGAAAAATCACTTTTAATATTTTTGATAAAATACGTATTCGAAAAACACTTTTTGTCGTTTTTCGTTTAATTTATTGTCGTTTCTGATGGATTTTATTTTGTTGTTGTTTTGTCCGTGTAAAAGTATTTGGGTACAGAGACCCTGGAGTGAGAGTGAGTAAGAGACTTTGGTCAGCGCTTAAAATCGAGGTCTTTAGCGCTGGTGAGAGGAGACATGATGTGAGAGTGGATCAGCCCCGGAATGGAAGGGCGGGGGGCAAATATTCGGGGACCAACCCCGCCGTGAATCGAACCCGGATCGCCTTGAAAGTCGGACAATTCGACCACCGTGGTCCCTTAGAGACCCTGGATTTCGCAAGTTCAACGACCTGCTAGTTGGACTGAACAATCCTGTACACTGCCCTCAACTACTAAGGGATATGTTTTCCTGTTACTAACCTAGTTAGTAATGTACTCATGATAATTAGAGATGATGGTATATCGCCAAAATGTGTTGTGCCAACATACCCTTGAAAACACTGCAGTCTCTTGCAACACGTGTGATTGGGTGATATACGTCTGACACAACGAGACCACAGAATATTTAGGAAGACAGAAGTGAAATAGCCGGTAGGACAGCGAACTCAGTCACACACGCCAGCAAAATGGCTTCCCTGGCCAGCAACATGGCGGATACACCTACAGCCAATCAGCGTAATGTAGCTGCCCTGATAGTCGGCAGCCAGGCCAATAGGAAACCTGCCGTAACATGCAGAAACCAAGCAGACACGGGGCTTGTATTAACAAACTTGGGCAGCCAATAAGCGGCCAAGTTTGTCCGCATCAGAAGAGCCGCCACGCCATTTCACGTCTGTATTACTGTCTAGTCTGTGACGAGACTGTCTGCAGACCAATAACAGGTGTCAAATATTACAATAGTGGGATTCTTATTGTCTCAGTCAAATAGGGTAAGTTAAAGCCAGTAGTCTTCTGGTAAACTGGACGTGTGTTGAAATCCAGCAAGCAGTCAAGTTTTCCCGTGATGAATCATCACCTCTAATGATAATGTAGCGCGGAGTGAGTGTTTTCACACGAGTTTCCTATTGGTTCAGCGTCCTCAAGGACGGATTCGTGACTTACGCGCGGGGAGTTCGAAGCATGCGCCAATTAATCCGCAAAATTCCGGTACACTGCTTGGGAATGTTTTCATGTGCAGAGATGATGACACATTAACCTTGTTCTGATTGGTTCCATCTAGTGAGATGCGGCTAAACACTACCAATAACCATGAACACAGATGATGGTGCATCGCGAAAATATTTTGTGCCAACATACCTTTGAAAACGCTGCAGTTTCTCTCAACACGTATGATTGGGTGACAGACGTCTGACACAACGAGAATGTCTGCAGATCAATAACAGGTGTCAAATATTACAAGAGTGGGATTCTTATTGTGTTAGTCAAATAGTGTAATGGCTCCGCGTACAAGCGGAGCTTGATAAGCTTGTCGTGTATTGTAACACCGGAAACAGTCCAGTTTTCCCCGTGATAAATCATCATTAGGGACAGGAAGTTTTCGTGGTCAGTGATTGGATGTTTTAATTGCCATCGTCTGTGGGTTTTATCAGCAAATCACAAGTCTGTGGTGTCGCAGTTAACCTTGATCTGATTGGCACAGACAAATGAAAAACGACTCTGTGCATATACACACAGCCAAAAACCATGAAGTAGAATTGTGCACGTTAGACACTAACACAAGATGGCTAGAGATGTTGGTTTATCGCGGGAAAACTTGGCTGTTTACTGTGTTTCAACACACATTCAGCTTATGAAAATATTACTGGCTTTCGCTTGTTCGTAAAGCTGTTGCCCTATTTGACTGAGCCAATAAAAATCCCGCTATTGTAATGTTTAATGCCTGTTATTGGTCTGCAGAGAGCTGGGTTGTGTCAGACGTATAACACCCAGAAGTCATACATGTCACAAGAAACTATAGTGTTTAAAGGGTATGTTGGTACAAAACATTTTCGCGATATACTATCAAACATCTATAAAGATGGTGCAAAAATCTTCAAATATTTCCTGTCCCTAGGAATTGACAACGATATTTTTAAGAAACCTGCCTGCACTCTAAATCTGAATTAGTGAATATTCACTGATTCACGCCGATCAACAAATTGAGTCAGTGAGTTTCCGCTATGAAATCGGTGACTATTCACTGATTCCGATAAAGAGTGCTAACATTACACAAGTTGATTAGTGAATGACCACAGATTTTCCAGTAATTTTTCACTGATTAAATAAGTGAAAACTGTTGTTTTGAAAACAACTGGAAGAAACTGTGATAATTCACTAATTCACTTGTGAGATGTTGGCAATCTTAAAGGAAATCAGTGAATATTCACTAATTAAACAATGACTATATTCACTTATTCAAATTGTTGAAACTGCTCCATCCATTAGCGTGAATCAGTGAATAGCCACTAATTCAGATTTAAGAGTGTGTAGTTCGCACGGAGTGATTGCAGGAAAACACGGAAAACCGAAATCGGGATAGCCGGTGCAGGGAATTGAACCTGAGTCCACCCAGATACGAGTCGGACATGTCACTGTAACTTAACCTCTCTCGGTAAATTGTAGGTATATCATATAACTTCAGTAAAATTTTACAGCAACTTAAGTGGAATAACTGTCAATATTTTGTAACAAGCTTCACAGTGCAAGGCATTTTTAGTTCAGAAATGGACCTTAGAATTTCATTTCACAACTTGTGCTGTAAATTTTGTCTTGCAATATGACACGTACTACGAAACAATAACAGTTATCGCACATAAGTAGGGACCTGAGGAATTCGCATTTTATTTCTGGGGGTAAACTAGAAATCGAACAGTTAAGATCGTTTCCGTTTCGCAATTGGATCTTGACCCATTTGACTGTTCCTGGAAGGCGCTGGACAAATAATAAAGAAGAGACTAAATACAGGCCCAAGCATGTGGTATCACTGTGTCAGCAAGCAGCCAATGGGTATCTGCTTGTCTACTAGATGGGTGGCCTTAGACTTTCTAGCTAGCATATGTACTCCTTTCACTGAAAAAAGAGTATAGTACCATACTTGTGTTAAAATAGGGACAACAAAACAGTTTGGTTGTTGATACTACTCTGGACAGTTCCTTCAACAATCTGTTTTGTAGAAGTTACCATTTGGTTTGTAAAACCACCCAGACTATTTGTTTCTTCTACAAAACAGATTGTTGAAGGAACTGTCCAGAGTAGTACCAACAACCAAACAGTTTTGCTGTCCCTATTTTAACACAAGTATGGTACCTACAACTATACTCTTTTTTTCAGTGTTGGAAGGTGTATGGAGGTGCAGATTAGTGTTCCGTCTAAGGGTTCAGCGGTTCCAACTAATTCTGTTAGCTAAAGTTCATTGCGTGGGAAAAGCGTGATCTCTCTCCTCACCCATGGGGGCCGGGCGCCGGGATGGCTTCGAGCTAAGAGGCACCGTTAACAAAGAAAGTCGCGAGAAATCGTGAGTAAATGGAATGTCTACTAGAGTACACGGATATTCTTGGAGGTTACCCTACAAGTCAATGAACTCGCCAATTTACCCGGTCTCGTCTCTACCCTCAAGAGTTGGTTTTAGACCTTAGTGTTTTTTTTTTTTTACAGAAACAGGGAATGTGGTAAGTGTACTCCAAAACCTACATCGCCTCTAAGCGCAGAGTACCAAACAAGCGAGCAGTGTTTTCTTAGGAAGTATTTTTACAATGATCTCTGAAAGAACTGTGCAATGGGAGTGCAAGTGCATTACTGGATTTATTTACTTGGACATACTCCATTGCGAAATAAATGACTTCCAAGCGGTGACCCTATTATTTTATTTGTGAATAGTATGTGTTAAAGCCCAACGCAGGTCTCTATCATCTTGTTTTCCTACTACGGCTGATATTTTAGCTACTGTAATGTAAAAAAAAAAAAACATTCTTACAACAATTAAAAGCTGGCGATCATGTTTTTAATAAGCGAACGGTATTTTTTTTTTTCTTAAATCAATAGAGGCATATTTTAAAGTGAGTCTTCTTCTTGTAGATAAACGGATTGCAAACACTATCAAAAGAAACAACTCCCATTGAAGAAGATTAAAACATTTAGAAAGAAGTGTCAAATTTTGAAAATTCTTAAAAAAAAAAAAAATGTTACTAAGGCATGTCAATGTTGTACACAATTTTATTGTTTTCTTGGATAAATTATATTAGTAAAATTATATTGCCATACATTTGATGTAAAATTTCATGTATTATATTTAAAGAAACATTTGTCATTAGGTGAAGTATAAATAATATAAATGAATTAGTTAGTTACAAACGTTTATATTATTCATTAAAAAATATTTTATATTTAGATGCACGTAACCATTAGTTATATTTACTTCTTATATGTTTTTTCTCATTTATTTTTCTCCAAAGACGGTGTAATTCAACACGGATTTGTTGTAAACCGGCCCATAGCTGAACAGTGCGTGGGCAAATAATTGAATATAAGTTGTTACACATAAAAACAAGTTATCGTACCTCGCTACAGCACAGCTCGTGCACCAGGTCCCACAGAATATTGAGCGGTTGTCAAATGCCGCT
>PNEQ01021636.1:0-25526 GCA_003012365.1 Medauroidea extradentata | reverse complement strand
AAAAAAAAAAAAAAAAAAAAAAAAAACGGGGCTCTAAAAATTAGTAGCTAAGCCAGATTAACTTAATTTCCAAGCGACAGCAAGAAAAAAACCACTATTCTTCTAATTCCCCTGCTACACGTTCAGTCTCCAGTTTGCTGCTATACTGGTAGCAACTTGCAGCTCACTCTTTTCATCAGTCTCAACCATTGCCGGGTTCTTTCTTCAGCCAGCATCAAAACCTCCCAGAATCTTCATCTGCGTCATCTGTTAGCTATTACGAATTGCAGCCGTTAAACAAAAATATGGGACGAAACGCCTGCGTTGAAAAGAACACCAATAACACTGATATACGACTAGGACTCCCTGCATTGCCCCCTTCACATTCAGATGTGTTGTCACTCCATGAATCTACATCAACTGAGTTATCAAAGGAGATTGACTTTGGAGAAGACTTGAACAACGTGTAATATTTGTGATCACTTTCACTAAATGCTTCGTTGGAAATTCAGCATAAGAGACAACTCTATAACGGTTTTTTTTTAAATTGTATTCGAAACTTTGATAATATTGCAATTTGTGTTCCAAACCTGTTCTTATGGGTACAAATAGAGCATCAGTTTACGTGCAAAATAAAAAATATTTCTTACCTTACAGTCAAAGCTAATTTCTGCTCTGGTGGTATACACATCCTCATGTTTGTGTCTTGTTTTTTTACGTCTTCTTTTATAAAATCCAACAGTTCATTAAATGACTTCTGTGACATGCGAAAATAAGTAACAAACTTGTCATCATGTAGCCGGATATCTTTGTAGAGGTTTTGAAATAAGCCTTTCTTTGGTCGTTCACTTAACAATGGACGTACCCACACACTTTTCTTCGTACGCCTACGTGTCCTATTCTTTTTCAGTTTTGTAAGCAATATAACTAACATTAATGTCACAAGTAACCCATTCTCACTAAAGGAATTCATCATGTATACTGACTTGTTTATTGTGGCACAGCAGAAGTGGCGGGAAAAACGGGGGTATAATTGTTGAGACGTAACGTGGCGCCACTGTGGAAGCGCCACCGAAGTGATCCGTGTGAAGGGGCTCTAACCTAGCGTTATTTCTACTGCTGACTGCCTTGGACAAGGAAATGCAGAGCTCCGAGTGTAAGGAAATGTAGTACACAGAGTGTAAAGAAATGTAGTGCACAGAGTGTAAAGAAATGTAGTGCACAGAGTGTAAAGAAATGTAGTGAACCGAGTGTAAAGAAATGTAGTGCACAGAATGTAAAGAAATGTAGTGCACCGAATGATGTATAAACACATTGCGAACTTTTATTTTCGGGATACGAACTATCGGAACTAAAGCACTTATTCAGAATTGGGCTTTTTAATTAAATTGTTAAATATTTTGTGTCTGTATATGCGACCTTCTTGCTTTTTTAACGATAGGTTTGGTAGGAAAAGATTTATGAGTGGAAAGGTGGGGTCCCAGTGAGGTACCTTCTACCTGTGGGGAAAGAGAGCGTCTCAATATGGATCTTGTCCTCATGACCATTATGTGTCTTGGAGTCCATTGAAAAATCAAAAGTTATAACAGTTACAGAACGTACAATTGTGCTATTAAATTTGAGAATGATTTCACAGACCCGTGTTTTTTGTTACCAAAAGAACACTGGCCATCAAGGTGCATACAATAACCAGGAACTAAGTGCGTCAGGTACGATAGCTTTGTTGGTTGACTATATATTAAACTTCTCCATCTTAGCATGTACCAATGTTTAGTACAACCTTGTACCAATACCATGAACAAATTTAAGTGGCCGTTAAATATCTTATTACAATTTTCTAATAAATAAATCTAAATTCAAAGAAGGTATCATGTTATCTAAAAATCGGCGAACACGTGAAGTTATGATTCAGTAATGTGATTAAAGGCGGAACAGTTTGCTCAGAGAGACAGGAAACGGGGAAGAAATCATCTGTGTCTTATAAAGAGGAACCATTCGGCTGTCGCCTGAAATGATTTCCGAAAACCACGGGTAGACTTAATCAGGATGGCCTGACCGCGAATCGAACCTGTATCGTCCCGAATGCGAATCCATTATTTTGTCGTTACGGTACCTGTTCGGTGAGGTCAATAATTATTTTAACGTAACTAGAAAACTTCCCTGCATAAGTTTAAGGATACTTACAAACTTACTGTACATTAAATAGCGATAAGCTGGCTGTAAATTTCGAATGACCCTCGAACAAGCTGCAGGAAAATTTATTGTAAAGTGTGTCTGAAATGACTTCAGTCTTTCAGATTTGTCATCCGATCATCCCTTCGTACATTCTTAGGGCTGTGATTGATTGATTAATAAATACGGTGAGCGATTTCACCATAATATCACAACAATAGTTGTTTTTTTTTTTTTTTACGGTAGCACACTACCGTTGGGATGGTACCAAAGATGCTTGAGGGTTAGGCTACGGACGGAAAAAAATACTGTAATGAAAGCGCACAGCAGATGCATTAAAATACTAGCATTGACATAAGCAAGGCAAAAATTAAAATTAATTATGTTTCCAGAAAAATAAATCTTTTCTAAAACTGATTAAAAAGAATAGTTCTTTTTTTACATGTATTTTCCTAGCAGGTTCAGTTTTTATATCAGTTTAAGCAACTGAAAATGCACATTATTTTCTGATCGTATAATTTTAAATAATCTTATGTTTTGCTTACGCCAAACAAAATTATGATTTTGAATTTCGTGGAGACATATTCCTTATAACAAGGTATTTAGAAACAAAACATAATAGACGTGATTCCAAACGACTTTCCTTTCTGTAACAAAATAACTGTCATGTAACGTCATACGATCTAAACATTTCAATTAGAAAAAAACCTCTCCCAACTGTCATTTATGATGAAAAGCTTACAAAGCCCAGACAGATACAATCTAATGGAGAAGGAGGAAGAAGGGAGAGAACCAAAGCCCCAACAAACGATACTTGGCAGAGGAAACAATCTTGCTGTAAGAAACGTGATTATAAGCGGCACGAGACAAGATAGCGGACACGTTGTTTGGCCTCGGCGTGGCCACAGCGTGTGTTTGGAAACACGCCACACGCGGGGATCTGCCGTCAGCGACTCTTACAGACAGTCCAAGGTGTCTTCTCGTGTTTTCCCGACGCTCTGCATAGAGGAAATGCGGATAATCTGGAACTACACGTTGGCGTGCGCTGTCAAACACTTGCTCGGGAGGCTAGAACATCTCATATGGCGTGCTACAATTAGGTTAGGAACCTGAAAAATTCGTATTTTCTTTTGGACACAAGAGTTGAAGCAACTCTAAGTTCATGTCACTTTACCAATTGGGTTTGTACGTATTTTAACACCTTCTGTAAGGCGCTAAGCCAACAGTAAAGAAACAAATAAATGCAGACCGGATCATGCGGTATTAGTATCACTGTGCCAGCAGGCAGCCAGTGAGTAGATAATGTCTACTTGAATACCCAGGTATTCTTGGAGGCTATAATACAAGTCAGTGAACCCACGACGTTATCCGGTCTCTAGGCCTATTAATAATTTACAGTATAATTGAAGTTACTGGCCAGAAAGTCACGGGGAAGGTAAAATTGCGTGACAATTTTATGTGCAGTAATTGTCTCCAATGTCTGCAACTCTTCTTATATTTACACATCCTTCTCAATTGTTCGTTGTTCTACCTTACCTACAGTTGAGTACGCTGTCTCTCCCTTTCACAGTTCTACTTGGAATGTCCTGCCCTTGCCGAATCCGCTCGTATTCTGTAAACCTCATCCACACTCTTCGCTGGACGGCACTGGGCTAAACGTCGCGAACGAACTCTGCCTCTCTCTTTCGCTCTCTCTCGTTAGTTAGTGTTATATAGATATCTGCTTTGCGCATCCTGATTATTTTATCAAACAGAAACATGTCAGATACGACTATCACATCATAACAGCGTAAGGCAGCCTACTTTACTTTATAAGTTTGACTGCAGGTAAAGATAATTTTTTATTTTTGAATAATTAAGAGCATACCCATACAAATTTGAAATTCATTCGAAACATTTCTTAGAAATGTTGACAATTATTTTACATTTTGAACGTATGATCCCTCAAAATATAGCTAATCCGAGATTTCTTTAACAAATCTACCTTTGAAATATTATCCGTTCTTATAAACTCCATATATTATTGTGTATGAACTATGCTGTTATATTGGTGGGGTCGTATAGGTATGTCTGGACAAAATTAGCACTTTCAAAATCAACATTTGAAAAAAAAAAAAACATTGCTCGTTATTGCATATACTTCAACATAAACAATGGTTGTCATACTCTTTGTATGGATAGTAGCGATTAACCGAATGTAGTTCCATGTGTTTTTTTTTATTTTATTCAAACAATCCTGAATTAATATACGAACCCCACAAGAGGTTTATCTCCATCACACTTCCAAGTTTATTATGTTGCAGTAATTTACATCGAGACTTTCATGTGATTCAACAATATAGTGATACAAATACTGTAATAAAATATATAGTTTTAAGAACGGAAAAATAAATCCTTACCGCAGATGAACCAAGCGTGAGAATACTGGCTTTATGACACTGCGCTGATTTCAAGCAGTACTTTATTAAGGTGGCCGTCTGCCCACATCGCCGATCGGCGTGCAGAGCTACGGCCGTTTCTAGAACATTTGGTTTAGCATTTAAATCACTTAATACTTGTGTATTCCCATTTCTGGTTCACCGTTGCTTATTAAAGCATATTTTAAAGCGGCCAAAATTGCTGAAATTTGTATGTTTTGCGGTGTGTTAAGGAATAAAAATTTCGACGCAAATTATTTCAAAAGTATACGCGTGTACAATGCGCCTTTAACTTTAAAATGACGTCGTAAAACGATAAGTTGAACACCGAATGTCTCATAGAGGCGAGTTGTAAGCGAGACTTGTGCCCAGAGGCTAAGGTGAGATGTTCTGTGTCGTCCTTACCGCTGCCGCACTTCTATGTCTCGAATTAGCAAAATACGTCCACTGAGGCGATCACCTTAAGCTGGAACTTAGTTTATTGTGAAAATGTCTTTATGAGTGCTAAACAAAACCAGATTTTAAATTAAGATAGTCATGTTTACGGTTATGAACGAAACTGTATTATTTTTTAATGATTATGTGTTTGTTTATGCTGCAATACGAAATCCTCGTAACTGTATAATTTTCTTGGACTTGAACGCTGTTAAGGGGGCGTGTTATACTATCTGTTTGTATTTTCAGTTTTTGAGCGCCGTGTCATTTATTCAGATTGAAATATAAAAATGTTCTCTTCAACAAAGCGTAGGATATTTTCTTGGTTAACTGCTTGACATAAATAATAATGTAATCTTTCATTTATTCGTCATGCAGAATCATTGCAAGTGAATTTTTGAAAGTTAACCTATAATTCTCTCGCAATGATTCTGAATGGGAAATTAATGAAATATGCCATTAATATTTATGTAAAGCAGTTTACCAAATATATATTCCATGGTTTGTCGTAGAGGAAATTTTGATAATACAATTTGATTAAATGTTATGTCTCAAAAACCAAAAATTCAATAAAATTGTCTAATATTTCCCCTTAAGAGAGCTGGACTTGTGTGAGGCCTACAGGCTGCGGTAGGAAGTGCTACTGACAACAACACGGGACGGGTAGAGCAGGTCGGGTATGAGGAAGGGGAGATTGCGCGGCAATTACTATAATCTCAGCCGCTGGACCAGCCTCCGTGGGGACCAGTCGACGAGATGGCCACTTACGTTCCTGACCCGTCCACACTGCGGACGTGATGATCCTTTATTAACCTCCCCTCACTTAGTAGCCTGGCGTGCAATTAAAGGGGCGGCTCACCTCCTCACCTGGGCTTCGTCTACCCTCAACTGCGTGCTTGTTTGGAGAAGAATCATCACGTACACTCTCACTTGCACATCAAATAAATTATCTTTCGTCTTAGGTCGACTTGAACATTACTGACGGGAAACCTTGCAACGCGGAGGTAGTATGGCAACTATACCGTGAGTTTTGCCAGTCGGTAATCACTCCGGTATATTATTCATTTGTGTAACCATGATTGCATGAAAACCACCATGAATGGAGAAGGGGAAGGGAATGGTCTGAGAAAATTTCAAGCCGTATGTGTGTAAGTATATGTATAATACTTAAAAAATCAAATTTTTGGTATGTGTTAACGCATACGTTACAATGTATATACGTGTATTACAAAGAATTAATAACAGACTATACGTTTACGTAATAGTAATACCACTCTTAAAATTACTTTTGATTTCTATAAAATTTGTTAAATGAATATACGGCTCATATTTATATGAGGATAAAAGAAGAAAATAGTAAGTTCATTGTCATTTGTTTTCTGCCTACAATTAATTCTACGTTGTTTAAAGAACGATTGTACTTATTTTATCCAGCGATAGTGAACAATATTGTATTTACGAACTCGCCATATTGAAAGGGTACACTAAAGGAAGCCATGCCCCACCTGGCCCACTCTTTAGGCCCGCCTATTAAAATCACGTATTGCTACAAAATGCAATGAGCAATAAGTTGATCTTTCTGTATGCTTGTGCTACAGGAGCCATGAGTACGCGGGGAAGTCCTGCTTCTGTTTGGTTGGTAATTCTTTGCATTTCAGTTCTTTGTTCTAGTTGTGATTTATTAGTCCTCGTCGTAACTTGTTTATACACGTTATTCGTGTCACTGTGGCCTTAATTACGAGCGAAAGATTTGAAACAACCGTTGCGTCTAAAAACGTACGTATAGTAATTTTGGGTTAGTGTTTTGACTTTTGTCTCACGAGCTGACTCTGTAATATCTACTTTACTTAATACATTTTAATTATTTTAATTTAAAATCTTTATCATGAACGACGCAAGTTTTAAACCAAAGGTGATCGACAAATTTAGTTTCGATGCTCACACGACCTTTATTATTGAACAGTAGAGAACAGTCGAACGCTAATTTTAAACCAGTAGAAAATACTTATTAAATTCATAACTAGATTATTCAAATAATATAAACAGCCTTGGACAATTTACTGCCATAAATCCCATGTTTACTCTTATATACTTATCAATATTGCACTGAAAATACACATAGACATGTTAAGGTATACGAGATTTAAATGCGTTACAATATACTGTGACATTTGCTTCTTCGTGAAAATATTCCGTGTGTACTCAGTGTCCTAAAGGAAGGAAAAAACATTGTTAACTAGTGCGGAATATTAATATTAAGACAACGTGCATATTAGAAAAACAGTCTCGAAATCCTCTTACATAGTTAAAAAATTTTGTTTCAGACCGCCGTATAAAATATAAATACAACCCACAAAATTAAAGAAGTATTTTGGACATACGCCATTGCAGCAAATGGTATGTCACATAAGACCACGGACTACAGACAGGCAAACAAACAAGTAAACAAACAGAAGGACTTTGTTTGCAACTGGCAAACAAAGGTATTATACAATTTCGCAAGGAATTCAGTCAGTGATTTACAGTACAAGAAAATAACACAAACAATACCCAAGCACCAACAAACAAACCAAAGAAAAAATTAATAAATAGCTCAGATTATTCCACAAAAGTAATTCCATCAGTAAGTACGAAACAACAGACAAAAAATAACTACAACAACCAAACTTGGTCATGTTCACGTACTACAAACGTTGGTCCGGCAGACTTCTCGTACTGTGCATGGCTGAAAACTCCTACTAGACTACTGTTTAGGAAATCTTTTTAGAGGTTGGGTTTATGCTGATACTTACGGTCTTTACTAAACATTTCTCATTCAGGCCCCAGTTAAAGTTGCCTAGTTACAAACTCGATAACGATAACTCATTTGGTTATTCGGGATAATGCTTAATGATATATCAGTTTGACAAATTGTGTATATTTTTCCAACTGCCAGATGCGAATAAAAAACATCGCGAAGTCGAATATTCCCGTAGATCAGAGAACACATTCAAGAACCAAATTATTTTCACCTGTAAAAACATTAGGCACAATGGAGAAGGTAAAAATAATAATTTCGTTGGTCTTGATGGATGCACATAGGAACATAATGGCTATACACTTCGCAGACACTCGCTTTTCTCCTGTTAGTGATTCTCATGGCATGCATTAAATGTGTGCAGCTACCAGGTGCCGACATTCCTTGGAACGACTCACCACATAGCTGCCGGAGTACTCGTCTTCATGCTCTAATTATTTTCCCCATAATTGCAGCTTTTTATGTCCTCGAGAAAATGAGGGATACGAAGCGCAGATGAATAAGGCGGCTATTAAAGTTAATTATGTTTCCAAGCGCCTGAAACACGAGACTTTCCCTCATCTGTTCTTGCAAGAGGGGTATTTTCAAACGCCCGGTAGCGTCGCCGCAAAGCGCTGAAACGCAAAGTTACAGCGAAACGTTATTTCTACGATGACATGAGTTAGCAGAACTTCAACTTGTGTTAGCGTGCTAGTGAATCGCTAGTTCACATTTGTTACCGATCAGATCAGATTCCGGACGTTAAATTACGGTGGGTTGAAGTGGATTTGAACGCTTACATACGATTTGCCAACGTCGTGTCTCGGAGTTTAGCCACTGTGCTGGCTGCACATCCTCTTATTGTTCACCGACCGTTGATGTCCGTTTTTCTGATGTTCATTCTAAGACAACTTAAAAGTCTGCGATTGTTTCTTTTAGACGGAATAATAATAAAAAATAAAATATGCGAGAGGAATTAACCAGCGTGCTAATGGTGTAATTTTTTCACTTCTGTAATTACTCTCAGCGGAGACAACTCAATACGGCAGCCAGAGTATGATTTATGCCAGCAATTTTCCTTATAAATTACCTGACGTTATAGCTACTAGAATGGGAGAAACAGACAGCTCATTATATAACCTTCCTGTCAGATATCGTAAATCTAGTAACATGTTTTACGTCGATCTTCTTAGATGGAATTTCAATATTTTTACTGTAGTTGCAATAAACATAATGTTTTTGAAAGTATGCCCTCGGTTCTGGCTATCGTAAATATCTTAGTCCTACAAAATATGCAGTGAATTCATATTCTAATAACTAACAGAAAAGCCTTTGTTGAATAAAATTAGTTTTCGAAGCACTGCTAGACATATGGCGGGGTTAACAAAAATAAAATTGCACAGTTATCTTACGAAATTACAGAACAACCGGGAGCTAATATAACCAGTACACATAGGATGTTTCTAAAAATTGGGAAAAACTCAAGGGGTTGATTCCTTATGAAACATGGAGTTGATATAACGCGATTTATAGTTTCTTGTAAATATTCTCAGGGAAATATTAACCCTTGAAAGTTAAAGTGTTCAATTTTTTTTTTTTGCAAAATATCGGACACCACTTAAAAATAAACAACGTACTAAGGGTACAAAGATATCACTGGCAACCATGCAATACACAAAACTGCTGCTTCCGGCAGGGGATTGCGCACAGATCGTACAGTCAGAGTAATGAAACCTGTACCACAATTACCGAAAAGAAAGCCATCAGAGTCAAATTCAGAAAAACTTCCAATAATGCAGCTGATCCCACACCTACGCCCAGCACACGTATTCATGTTGATGTATTTCAGGTGTGAATTTCTGTAAGATGCGACTAAAATATTGTCGTCTGACAATTTATTACATGAAGTATCACACACTTGTCATGAATATAATACAGTCGCAGACATGTTTAGCCATTTTAATTGTAAATGTTGCATCCTATAAATTTTCAACAAGATGACCGTATTTTATGGATTAGGACCTCTTCTAAAAGACAACTTAGATCACACTTGTTTACGGCAGTAAAGTTCTAAGCAATAAGAGGGCAGCTACCCCTGTTTCCTTCATGACGTCTAGGCGTTTCCAAAGTAGTTTTTTTTTTTCACAAGTTGTAGATCTAGTCATCGTAAGACAGTATAAGATACTTTTTTTAAAATTTTTTAGTTGCTTAATATACTTAACCTACATTTTGTAAAAATAAAAGCTAAACATTTAATTTTCAAAAGCGAATTACTCCCTTAATATTTTCGTAAGACAATAGGTCGCATTACGTAATCTACTTCCTTTTCCATAAGGAATTTCCCCCCCTCCTCCCTCCCTCCAACAAAAAAAAATTCCGCCTAAAAAGGTATCTCGTGTTTTAGAAACATCATGTACGTAAAAAGAGTGTGTTGAATTCTGAGTAAGATATTTTAGGATGGCTATGTTATGTGAACTATGCTTTTTTTTCGGTCACACTTCCCATTAAGTTTTGGGTAGCGTTAGTTTAAGCAAGATATTTCAAGTGAAGTTTTTATGGCTTGCAGTGTGAAATAAGAACTGTTCTACATAATATAATAAAAGTACAAGCGATACAGTTACTGTCGGCGCGCCAGCTCTGAGTCCCTGGTGTGTATGCATTCTTCGCCTTAAACGTCATGTACACCACAGTTAAACAGTAGCAAACTAATCCCAACTTGCGACGTTACTTCGGCTAGTACGTGCGTCAACATGGTATCAGCCTCGTCATATTATTCATATCTTTACGAACGAAAATCCTATACCCGCCATAAGACTCAGATCTGGCGCGCGGACAGTATATTCCACTCATAATCGTAGATCAAGGTATCTCGTTCGAACAAAATCCATTTTCTGTATTCTGGTAGTGATAAAATTGTTACAAAAATGAAGAAAAATATGAGTCATTGTTTTCGAATGTTATTTTGAGAATGAAAATACTTAATTGCTTGTAGATTTCAGGGTGTTGAACAAACGTTCTAAGGGATCCTGAAGCAATGCGGGGCGCACTGAGATGAACAAAAATATTAACAGTAGTTTTAATATAACATGTCAATTCATATTCTTTCTCTAACCGAAGCTCTTGGGGTAGGCAGCAACCATAAGTTTGGTGTCGTGTGGATATCTGGGATGTATTTAGAACGAGACCTAGGTTTTCTCTGTTTCTTTCCTTCCTTTTTATGGAAGCAAAATTACTTTAGATTGGTGCAAAATACGTTTTAATAATATGTTTGAATCTCCTTTGCTCATTCCCTCAACTGCAGCAAAACCCTCCTGTTCACGAGTAATAGCAGGAGGACAGGGGTGGGTTAACAACTACAACATAATTCATTACGTCAATACATTGATGATTGTACAGCTCGCAATTTACGCAGTATGTGTACTTGACGACAGTTTCCAATTACTTGTTCAGTTTGTGTCTATTAAGTATAAATCTGGAAGAATTATTGGGACGTTTAACGTCATGAGTTCATATGCAAAGGTAACTCTAGTTATTTATGACTCGGTGCCTATAAATTACTCCATGGGTTGGTCTCGTGGAGCTACCAGTGGTGCTGTTAGAGCGTCAGAGGGGGGGACAGGCTGAGGCAGACAGACAGTTGCTACATTTGTACTTAGCGGCTGTGAGGTTGGTATGGCCCGTGGGCGGCGGGGGACAGCCGGGTGGTTGGCGGCCATGCTCATCTATGAGCGCGGCGGCTCCAGACGGGCCGGCCAGCTCTGTCGCATCGGCGCTGTGCTGGGGCAATGGGTTGTCGTATGAATGCGACTCACGCCCCGGCCCAGCATGCGGGCTGTGAACCTGTGTCTGTTCCCCCCTCCCTTCATAGTCGTGACATCCTTCCCCATCACAACGTATCGAGCGACATTCCTGTGAAGCTGACCGCCTATCATACAATTGCCGCAAGCAATATACTGTACATCATCAGATACTTACATTCTTCCTGGAAAAAAAAATTCTAAAAAATCAATGGCGATTTATGTACAAATATCACAGGTTCAGGAGCAACGTTTTGGGATTGTATACGTACCTATGTTATATAACAGAAAATTATGTAGTAGATTCCAAATTAGATTGCACAAGGCTGCAGCAACACCCAACACCAACATTCGTCGTCTAGCATGGCCGAATTGTAACTGACCAATCACTTTAGAGTTTCAAAGTGTAAAACGCTCCACGTGACAACTGACTGAAAAATTATAATTTTACGCATCGCGATGTTTTCGTATTGATAACATGGCACTTCGTTGATAAGGATGAAATTAAGTCGAATGACAAAAAATAACACATACGCAACTACAAATAAGTATTGGATAGTAAAATTTTATATTGATTTTAATATATAGTTAAAATTAACTGCGGCATGGTAGTGTACTGAAAAGTGTTTACCTCCTCCACTTCAGTACCGGCGTGTAGAAATTTCACATTTGCGTGTATTTTTTAAACTTAAATGTTCTTGATATTATTTTTTATTTAAGAAATAAATACGTTATACCAAACACAAATCACTTTGATACGAATTGAACATTTGCATTGTAACAGATATTAAGAGGCGCCAAACTGTAGGTAATCTGAATGAAAACACTACGCTCATGGGGTCAACTTACATAAATATTATACGCGCACCTTCCAAATAGGTCTCATTTTAACTGTGTTCCATGTTCTACGGAGTTAATATGAGTCGTGCCGGCTGACATAGTGGCCTGTTTTCTGGCTGATATATACTATATAAAAGTATATCTGCAGGTAATGTGTTATATATTATGTATTATCAGCTTTACTGTTAGAGAAATGAAGCTTTGAAGTAGAGGGAGGGAAGGAGGGAGAGAGAGAGAGAGAGAGAGAGAGGGAGAGAGAGAGCAAGAGAACAAGTGTCGTTGTAAGCAGTTTTTTTTCTGAGTTTACTTGGAGAAGGAACTTATTAAGTGATGACAGTATGCCATTTATGCACTAAGTTGTTTTATAGATACCACTGCTGACATACGTTCATAATTTTTACTTAATCGTCCATCTCCATTGCAAAGATCTTTCATGGATCTCGTATACAAGTTCAAATTGCTTTCAAAAGGATTTAGGTATGTAACATATACTGTAGTCCAGTTTCTAAGTTATTTAAGAGGATAACGGCATTTAAAAATGAGGTATGTGTGTCGCAAGGCAAAGCATATGATTGCAAAAAAAGGTTAAAAATTTTTTACGATATAACTATGTCAGTTTAAAATACTATCTCAACTTCGACAAGGTTAGCTTTAAATCCATAGGTAGAGCCGGTGATTTTTGGTGAAAATAATTATGCAACATTTTGTGTCACTGCCTCACGTTCACATCTGCAGCTCTGCTTCGTGGCTATTGGCAGTGTGTGTTTGTGCATAGGTGTTGCTCATTTGACTGTGTCAGTGAGAATGAGGTACTGCGACGCCACACGTCTGTTGGTTTGCAGGTACATCCCCAAGACGTTGAGACGAGTTAAAAACAGCCAATCACTGACCACGAAGCAGAGCTGAATATGTGCAGTAAGGGATTGAAACAAAATGTTGCATAATTCTTTTCACCAAAATCACTGGCTCTATCCACAGGCTACGTTTGGCAGTCTTGTACATAAAACTTATTTAAACTGAAATATCGGCCATGCACCGTATTTACTACTCATATTAAGCATCTCTCAGCTTCAATTGCTTACTGTATTCGCGGGTAGCTTGAATTCCACTGGGAGAGTTTTGCAGTAGTATGTGCAGCTAATCGTACACGTTGGTAAAATATGTAATTTCTTGTAAATAAAATTTACATTTACACAGTAGTGTTCAAACTATGTACCGTCTATTTATATTTTATAACACATGATACATTTACGCAGCCACGTTCTTCTCAGTGCAGATTAAGCATCTTTCGTTGACTTCGTATTTCTAGTTCCTGTTGTCAAAGCACTTGAAAAGTCCTGCGCGGTCATTGAAACAAAGGCGTCTCACGTACTTGACAAGCAGTTCTAAACCGACGACTACAGACTCAATATTCAAGTTTTTTAACAGTGTTCAAGTGCGTATGATATAAAAACTTTATATTTTTACGAAATAGTATTAGTTTTGTGTACGATACTTGTGCGTACAGTTTCCTCTTACGAAACAATTTTAGTTCGCGTAGTTTTCTCATAACTGTGCGACAAAGTCAAAATCTGCATGTTGCGTTGCCATGAAAATAATGAAAACCAGTTGACTTACTCCAACGAAATAATTCTCAGTGAAGAAACATGTCATGCGCTACGTAACGTAACATTAGAAAAACTAACAGTGATTAACTTTTGTATTTTAAAAAATTGCTGGATATGCAACTTTTCCCCTCTAATTTTGCTATTTTTTTAAGATTCAAAATATTGATATTTGGGTTTATAAATGTCAGGTTACATAGCCTATGGAACGTTATTTCACTGTGAATTATTTCATTTCAGTAAGTCAATTGGTTTTCACTGTTAGCATGGCAGCATAACATCAATTTTTTTTTTATTATTTTGAAGCATCATTATGATAAAACTGTGCGACCTAAAATTGTTTCGTATGAGGAAACTACGCTCACAAGTACCGTCTACAAAATTAACACTATTTCATGAAAATATAACATTATGAATTTATACCACCTGAACGCCTTTAAGGGCCGATTTGTTTACACAACTATTGCGACGTGAAATCCAAACATTATCACCTGAATACCAGAGAACATCACTCAATGTGTAATTCCGCCTCGTCATACCGTTGATAAAATATCTTATTGTGTAGAAATCGAAGTGTATAACCGATCTGCTGTCAACAGAGCTGTTTGAAACCGCTTGTTTAAAAATCTCCTCGTACATGCATATAATTTAATAAAAGTGTTCGAGGGCATAACCACACAAAATACGACAGATAATGACGGACCCATACACTTATATCAGGAAAATTACAAATACTTCCACAATATTTAGTTGGGTTCAAAGTTGTGGCATACAACATCGGAAGAACAACGTGGTGCGACCATGCATGTAAGGTAGAAGCGCGAATCTCAACGCTGCGCCACGTGTCCACTTCTATTAAAACTGTCCTATACACGTGGTATTGCAGCATTATTCTCTCCAAACGTACTGGAACGTGCGACTCGTAACGGGCAATGTTATTACTCGACGGGTTTTCTCTGGGGTGTTCCTTTTCCCTCGCCTCTTCATTCCGGCGCCGACCCATATTCACCCCATGACACCCCTTGCTAACTCTGAAAACCTTGCTTTTTATCGCTGACCAAAATCTCTTCATTCATTCCAAAAGTACTGTGCCACAACTTCAAGAATTATTTAGCGTTATAACAATAATTGCCAGGCTCTGTAGTACGAGTTTAACTTAAATGTATTTGAAGATTTGTATTTTATCGTGTGTTTAAATCATAATTTCATATTTATTGAATCATATTTCAGGATTAATAATCTTCTTTTTGTCATTTTCAGCATTAAAATATTGGTACTGATATGCTGAATATTTTTGCCTATAAAGAGGTCAGTTTGCCTGCATATTCCGTTTTGAACAGTATCCAAACTTCAGAAAAGTACAATAACTTTGGCATATTCATTCCCTAATACAGCGAAGATTTGGCTAGTGGCATACACTTGCTTGCCTGTTTGAAACCCACCAAACCCTACGAAGACCAATATCAGACAGCTGTATACTAGTAACAAAGAGTAGTGTGTGAAAAATAATCTAGTGGCATGGAGTGGATCTATTTAGTACATTTATGTTGTTAATTTTATGTTAACATGTATTTTATCTTGTTTATTTATTTGGTGTAGTCTACTGGTTTTGTTTTAGTGATTTACTTTCTATCGTAGTATTTTAAACTGCTTATTCGTCAAGAAAAAAAAAGTTTTTCTCGACCTTGTTATGCAGGCTGCGCAAATCTGATAGTAACAAAATGCAGTGTGCTGTTATCTGATGGCTTGAGGTAGAAACTCAATCAGTGTTCTCGCAGAATTGCACAAGATGCCCGGTGTTGGTTGATAGCATGGCCTTACAACAGTCTGAAAACTTGACCCCTTCATTTACTGCTAGTTCATGATATTGCCGCTGGTGCGTTGGCTTACAGTGATCGGGGTTTAGCATCGTGAAGATAGACGTTATTGATGTTTTCTTGTTTAGCAGTCGTATCGTGGTGGCCTTTGATAGCATAAAATGCTAATTTCAATTAATGCTTCATTGGTAAACACAAAAGAAGAAAAATATACAAAGTAGTAAGTTTTTGTAACACGCTGTTGATTTTTGACCAAAAACTTGTACATTCCGGTGTTGTATGCAAAATTCCGACCAGCTGAACAAGAGCACGCCAGCGGCAATAATAATTAACTAGCAGTCAACAAGGGGTGAAACAAAAAACATAGGCATATATGCGAGTGTTTATACCTGTTTTTTTTTCTTCAGCCGTGGTTTATAGTTCCGGACAGGAAAATTTCATGAATTCAAAGACCCGAATCCTAGAGTCCATTGTCTTATGCATACTCAAACCCTGTCTACTCGTTCATTGTCTGCTGTTCCACTGAGTAGCAGCTAGTGGACAAATGGTTGGGGGTTGAGTATGCATAGGCTAGTTGATTCGAACATGAAGATAATATTGAATTCGCGAAATTTTCCTGTGCCTATTTATAGTTACATACAAAATTCGCGTTATTTCTTGCCACCAGGCTAGACTCCAAATGGTTACATACTCGTCCAACTTCCCCCATAGACAAAAATGCCGTGGTCTGCCGGTTAAAATTCATCTGTCCAATAATTAAAAGTTATATGTTTGAGTGAACAACTGCTGTAAATCGGTCACACGTGTAGCTGACATAATATAGAGGCTACGGTCAGGGTGTAATCTCATACTGTAATACATAGGACTGATAAGTCTAGTCTGATACCAAATAACAACGCGAATTTCGCAGGTCCCTATTTATAGTAAAATAGAAGCAGTCAGCTGCGCGGTTGGAGAGCGGGTAAGTGAAGACGTGTTATTTGTTGGCAGGAACATGGGCATGATGAACGCGGAACCACTGTCGCGCATGCCACAGCCACAGTACCTGCTCAGCACCAAGCCTCTGTGCACGCAGATCTCCGGCCTGTCCCCTGGCCAGACCAAGCTGTGTCAGCTGTACCAGGACCACATGCCGGGTGTCGGCCGAGGAGCCAAGGCGGGCATAGCTGAGTGTCAGTGGCAGTTCCGGCACATGCGCTGGAACTGCTCCACCGTACACGACTCCTCCGTCTTCGGCCCTGTCCTCAAGATCGGTGAGTCCTCCGTCTACCTAGCTCACTGCCCACTTACAGTATAGCTGGTTCCTTATAACTCAGTACTCTTGAACACCACATAGCCAACTATAATAATTTAAAATTATATTTAACTTTTGAGTGGGGTGCAATCTACACTTTTGTTGTTCCTTGGGTTAGGTTGCTTTGGTTTCTTTAAAAAGTGACCGGAAACTAAAAATTGTGTGAAAGAAGAACAGTAACTAGGGTTTCAAAACTGCTGAATTTATCCTGAACCACCTATAACTTGCCATAAGGGTGTGGATGGGGAAGGGGGAGGAGGAGAATAAATCGATGGCCCATTTCAAATTTAAAAAAAAAAAAAAAAAAAAAGCATTTTTGAGTTAAGCACATCAACATAAGGACAGAATAACTCTGTATGTAGTTAGAAGAAACACTTAAGTTCACTTGTTTTAATAACATGGCGCTTTATTTTACCAGTAGAGAGCTGAAGTTTTATTTCATTTTAATTGTGATAATTTAAACAATGCTTTAACTTTTTGACAATCCAAAATAGCTGGCTCTATACTTTCGTTCCAAAGAACATCAACCAAATATATCAGTTATCATTATTTTTTAGCGTAACACAAATAATTTATAATTTATTTTACTCAAAACAGAGATATTTCAGTTGATTTCCTTTTATACCGGGCCATCGGAATATTGAAATTAATAATTCTCAGTGAACCAATTTTAAGGATGACTCTTTTAAAAATGTGTTCTACGTAAAATTTCTTAAGATACCTAGTGATATAAATAATTTGGAAACAGTATTCTGCTAATATTTTTATGTTAATTATAGTTTTTAAAAGTGCAGTTCATACAGTAAGTATTAAAAATAAAAAAGTGGCATGTGTAATTTATGTAGCAGTTATCGCCCAGAAAATTTGCGTTAAATTAAATTCTTTAAGAAAGAGGTGTATTCAATTTTAAATTATCGTTAATTTACTAATTTTATCAATAACTCGTCATTTAAACTCCATGGGTGCATGTTGTTCAGGGAACAAAAATTATTTTCTAAATATTAATGTATTCTAGAGACATGCAAAATTCGCGTTATTTTCTGACAGCTGACTAGACTCCAAGTGACTATAGGCTCGTTCGGCGTTTCCCGCTGGCCGATATTGTCAAGACTTGCCGCGGAGAATGCTTGCATTGTAAAGAAGCCAATCTGTGTAAAGACGTAACACACGTAAATTACTACACATAAAACTTTGTGGCCAGTTGAATCGCGTATTATGCTCTGTTATGTATAGGAAAGTGAAGTTTAGCCTGCTACCAACTGATAACGCGAATTTTGCATGTCTCTATGTATTACATATTTTTTATACTGTATTATGAATTCTAAGTAAAGAAGAATGTTGACTTTAGCATGAAAATAATGTAAATATATTCGTAAAATGATTTTATTTTATTTTAATTGGAATAGAACTCAACCTTGATTGCAGTTATTTTAATTAGCCAACTACGCAAAACACTTTTTCTTGACATTGGAATGACAAGAAAAAACATTTCTTTGTAAGCTATTTACATTAAGGAATCGGCTACTTCTGCTGAAATTTAATTTTGTAATGAAATAACTTTATAAATGTTACATGTAACTTAATTTTAAATAAAATGGATTATATTAATATTGCAAAAACATTGTCCTATTTTCCAAACGATTTTGGTATTTTACCAAGTTACTATTGATGCCCTGTCACGGAATCATACAATATTCTCAAAATTAAAAAAAAAAAAAAAAAAAAAAAATCGTCACTTTAAACAGAAGTCTTGAAGTTAACATGGCGATACGATTTTATAATAAATTCTCAATTGACTAGCTTCAAAGGCATTTCTTTCTAACAAAATGTGTTCTGTGTCAAAATTATCAAACAATTTTGGTATATAAAGAATTTTTAAAAATTGCTCATAATTTTGAGGAAACTTTATTAGTGTTAATTAAAACACAAATATTTGCAGAAATGCAATACAAAACGACAGCCCTACAACAAACGTTAATCAAATGACAGTTGAGAATTATAAAAAATATTAAATTTTTAGTTGTAATCGGTCGAAGCGGTATCCAAAATGTGACATAAAATTATTATAAGCATGCTTTGCTAGCTTCCAACACTATGGACCTACAACTATAAAATAAATTGTAATTAGGGTAATAACAATTTTAAATACAAAATTTTGTTATAATGGGGCCAGAACTTTCCAAAATATGACACGAAATCTTAATATATTATTGTTATTCTGTATTACACATGGGTAAACCTTTAATACTTTACTGTACTTATGCTTGAACGACGACCTGCAGAAAATTAAGTTTAGTTACGATTGGATTAGTAATTCTAAAAATGACAAAATTCTTTATTTATTCATAGCTTGCTATCTTAAAAAAATGCCGGGCCTAAAATACTAAGCCGTGTAGAAATTAAAGAACTGTCAATATATAAAAGCTGGTGTCGATCAGTCCAGTAGTTCTCGAAATATGACAAAAATAATTTTATAGTTATCCTAAGACAAAAAATTTTACGCCTACATCTGTCTGTCTGTGGCTTCATAGCTCCCAAAATGCATTTATATAATTGAAAGCAAGTTTCATCGGGATGGTTCCTAACTGTATATGAAACAAATATGTCTGTTTAAAAGTTATGAGCTCCTTTCTGAATTTGTGTGATAATTTCATAGACATACGCAGCAAAGTTCAATGCATGCCTGTAGCATGGTTTCGTCTGCATATATTTATTACATTTTGTGACGTAGCAGCCTAATACGTTTTTGACGATGTTGAAGGACTTCGAAATCACATTTATTGCTTGTGTGATACTTGGGAAGTAGGTACCATTCCGGCATTATCTGGAACGATTTTTAATTTTCAAGGTAAACGTATTTGGTTCAAGTTCAATGTCGTAATTCGTATAACAAAAACTATTTAAAAAATTTTTTGTTGTGGCATCGACGCTTTGTTGTTAATTTTGGTTATTATACCAGTTAAAGTCAGTTGGCATTTTTTTCTATAGTAAATATCTAAGTTGATTTTTGTCGTTACGTTTTAATAACAAACTTGCAACTATTCGACGAACTTTTTGCTTTACAAGAAATATTTTACATGCAACTGTGGTGTAAAATTTTACATTGTGAATGGACTCGTGGTAGTTGTTACTTTCAGAACACAATCAGGTTGCATTCTTCTTTTTCATATACTGACGTAGTTTGAACCAGGTTACAGTTATCAACTTTTATTGAATTATATAATATATTTGATATATTTTGTATTCAAATCAGTTTGAGTAAGGAAAGTTTTGATATATACAATGGGCGATACATGTTAGATGTGTAACATGAATATAGTTTAGGTAGGATCTATACCTGTAGTTTATGGCTTTCGGTTGACAATACGAGGAAAAGAAGCTACTCTTGTAAGAGCATAATGTTCACTAGCATACTTACGCGCAAGATACTGAACTGGTGTATAATGATCGTCGTACTGCATTTAATGAGACTTTAAGACGGCAATAACATTTTATTAGTGGGAAGTGTGAGGTAAAGTTTATTACAGGCTTGTAACGCAGTTCCACTTGTATTCAATTATTATGTTTTGAGAAAAATATGTTTGAAAGTCGTTTTTGACGATGTTAAAGAGCTACGAAATATTATTACAACGTTGTATACCATTTTGAAAGTACCATTTCGTTTCGTTGTCGTATATATATTTTATTTTAACTGAAACTACGTAACTAAGAACAGTGCGTGACCATCAGATCGCGTCAGTGGAACAATCTGCAGTCTTGACACGTAGACCTACTAAGCTGAACTGCATTTGTAGCGACACGTGGTCATTAGCAGTAGCGGAATGGAGATTAATTTATTCTAGGGCTTTTTTTTTTTTTTCAATATCCAGAAAATTATTTATAAATAAGTATTTTCATTATTAAAAAAAACACCAAAAAAAATATCTCGCAAATGTTTTCCTGCATTTTTATTCCTGTAGCGATATTCTCCTCTTCTTAATGCAGAAGACGGTTGTGATTGAAAGCAATATTATAACAAATGACAGCACCGCAGAATACAATGCAATATATACCCCTATCATTATGCGTGCCAAGGCTCGAAGGTAGCTAACGTTCGTAACGGCGCTCTGCACCGAAAAACTCGTAATCTTATAATTGTACCAAACGTTGTCCAACTCTTACACATTACATTAACAGTAATTTCCTATACATAAAATGTTTTCCGCTTCCATAATTTTCGTATAAACGCATGTCAGAGTAGCGATTTGGCTGTTTTCGCTACTTACCCAGAGTAAAAACTATTCAAACAACACGAATGAAATTATTATAAGTGAAAGTAAATGCATTAACACTGTAAAAATAGTTTGTAAATTTGCCACACGTACGTATTGGAGCGCTAACAAAGTAGGTATGGCAGAATTGTTTCCCAGACATCCATGGTAGCACTCCTAAAATTTTTTATAAAACAGTCAAATGTTTACTAAAGTTAGCAGACTTGTAACAACTGTAAAAGTTTGTATGTTTACAAGGCGGAAGTATGGTAACTGTCCCATACTGCGTTTATGTTAATTATTTTCTAAACATTTTAGGACTTTTTTTAAACAGTGAAGCTACGTAATGATACCTTTGTTATTTCACGTATAAGTTGTTAAAAAAAAAACAGGTACTCAAAGATATTAAAAATTTTAGATACATTCAAGAATTTTTTAAAAATACAAACAGTTTTTACGTGAAATTACAAAGGTGTAATTCTATATTTTCGTTTGAATTGTTTTTTCTTTGGATAAGTAGCGAAAATGGTCAAATTGATACTTTGACACGCTTGTACGAAAACTATGGAACCGAAAATATTTAATTTTTGAGAAATTACTACTAATGTAAAGTATAAGAGTTGTACAGTGTTTGGCACAATTATAATGTCATAAATTTTTAGGTGCAAGGCACCCTTAAACGCTGACCAAAGACACTTAACTTCCACTGTTGTGTTTACATAAAAATTGTAACCACGGCTTCAAAAGTACTCACTTTACCGTGAATAGACTTCACTGAAGATACTTCGTGTCTGTGTGTTGGCATGCGTGTCTGCTCCCGCGCAACGATCACAGGTAACGCTCGTAAACAAAGGAGCTGGAAGGAAGTTGTGGAACTGGGGAGGTAGCTGTGACGACTGGGGCAGAGAAGGCGCGAGAGAGAGTTGTAAATTTAAAAATAAGTCACGTGCTCTTCTAGGCCCGCGCGAGGAGGTAAGGTCCCACGATTATTTATGCTTCTTCTTTCATTACCACAGCCGTGGGCGCCTGCTTCGTGCGCCGGAAACATCGCTTCTTTTGCCTCGTATCTCCGCCCCCTCCCCCCTCCTTATTCATTTTCTCCCGCTGGAACGAAGCTCAAGGGAAAAAAATTATATTGTTTGTTTATTTCGTACCGGCGGGGATGGAAAATAAAATAACAAGTGTTCGGCTATTATCAACTTCAGGAAGGCGTAATGATTCGTAATAAATTCTCCTCTGCGGGTGCAGTTGAAAGGAATTGACTTGCGGCTTCCTTTTATTGCGGACGTTCATTAAAAAAACAAGCGCTTGCACTTATTATGAAAGATGGCCGTAACTCGTGGGTGGTTTCTGTACGGTAGCAATTATCGTTGGGCTTGTATCTACGGCGGTGGCGGCTGCGAACTCAACATGACAGGCGGTTTGTTAAAGTCACGAATGTAGACTGGGTAGGATACAATTTCAGATCGAGGCGTTAAAACAGTAACCCAAGTATCGATTTAAGGCGTTTAATAAGTCACGAGAGTGGCTTCTCGTTCGACTTCTGGTGTCCCTTCTCGAAAGCAGAGTAAGCTGCTGTTAGAGCTGACGACGTTGAGTGCAACGAAATGTTATGTTAGGAGTATGCATAACCAGACCAAAACGAAGAGAAACTAATATCTAAAATGTCGAGGAAAAATGTACGAAAAGAATATTGTATGAAATATTAATAAATTAACGTATAAAATTATGCGGGTGCTTGTCTCGAATTTCCGTTATCTTAAAACCCTGAATTGCTTGCCGGCGTCTCGGCGTAGACTGGTGACGTACAAAACCTGGTTAAGGTTAATTCTATTATTGGATAGGGAATCTCGGTTTTCTTAGTTTGGCAAGGGACACTTTTCGCCTTTAATTGCGCTGGAGTCTGTGGAGGGTCGAAATTTATTTATAATATTTTCGGTTAGAAAACTGAATTGTGCAAATAAAATTAATGATGGTGATGATCCGTTGCTGGTCTGGAAGCAGGTTTAGACCACAGAGTATTGCACCAAGGGAGGTAAAAATAAAATCTTCCTACAAGGCCGAGATACGAACCCGGGACCTGGCCCACCTGCCAGAAGATCTAACCGCTAAGCCAAGCAATCTGGCACGAATAGTTTTAAAAAGCTGAAATCCAGTGATTTATTTTCTCTTTTCCTGGTCTAGTCAATGTTAATTCTGTTACCCTCACTCATTTTTTTAGGCTCTTAACCGATACCAAGGCAGTTAGCGGTGGAAATTTCCCCGTATCAATCTCTTTAAAAAGAAGTTGATTACAGTGTCTTCCTAACCTTGAGTAGAAATAATCTTAACCTGGTTACGCGACTGAGCAAATCTGCCCAACTCCAGCTGCTTACTTATTATAACCTCCTAAGAGTGCGCACACGTAGAAAGCTTGTTTCCGGCACTTGTGAACCAGCGCTGACAAGCGCCAACCAGCGTGAAGAAACACATGCATGATATCAAATGTGACCACATACAAAGGACTCTTGTCGGCGCACATACTGACTACTCGTGGCTGGATACCAGCGGCTACAAGCGCCGACAAGCTTACAAGAATGTTTGACAGAAGTGCTAGTGTCAATTGGCTGACCCACTCCACCTGCGCAGTGACTTCAGTCGGGGTTAATAGCGTAGAAATTGTAAATTAATATGATTTGGTAACCAGGTGTAAAATTTCTATACGTAATTTTCGTTGAGACGACTAATATCCCTAGTTTGTCTGCTGCTGCTCGAGTGTTGCGGAGATAAAACATCTCTAGTAGATAGTCGTGGTGGACTAACACCTGCTGATTGCCTTGTGCTTTGAGGCTAAAATGTAAGTGGTGAACGAGCTAAAGTAGCCCTTAGTACCCACGCGCATCCGGGCCCCAGTTTCGCTAGTTGTGTTCTTATCACTTAAAATTCCAGAGCGGTGACACCATCATACTGTTACACTTATCTGTAGCTAACATGTGTATGCCTACTTTTGTATTTATTCGATCTTCTCGCAGGAAATAAACACAAAATATATACAAATTCGTCGAATTTCATCGGTTTTCGCTAAGTTGATGTTTTTAATTTTCTTAAAATTGATGTCTAAAACATGGAATTATGTACATTTGCTGCATTCGCTGTAAAATTCTGTTCAATTATACTGATTATTTCCGAGAAAATAGTACACGCGTGAATGCTTCTTTGAGGTTTTCCATACGCTAAGAAATGTTCATTGTCAATTTTTCTCCTGAATATTGAGCAGGTTTCGCGGGATTGTAACTTTACATTAATTTAAGTGAAATATGACTATAAAATAATTTAAAACATATTTAATTTTTTAACACAAGTTCCATATAAATAATAAATAATGATCAACATTTCGTTTTACCTCAAGTGATCCTTGTAGAAGTAGTAGCTGTATGAAGCTGTTTCTTTGGAATCCGATACGTCGTACATTTTCGATAGAAGTTTATTATTTGAATATTATTTAAATTCGAATTTTATCTCAGCATTTCAAATAAATATAACCACAAACAACATAGCAAATTTCCATGAAAAGTCTTCATTGTGTTCCGGCGTCTTTGTAAATAATTATGGTATGCAGATCAACATGGAATTACGAAACCATTTTAAAATGTACAGAACAATACACTAAAAATTTTAATTCTCTTACACTAATAAGTGTTTGTAAATTATATTGATGTTGCTGTTTTACGTTTACATCATTTAAACTTGATAATTTAGAAAAAAATAACATAATCTGTAAGTATTGGAAATAGTTTTCACATGCGAAGATCCAGGTTGACCCCGTCGGAAATCGAACACGTATATATCGTCTTATTGTGAGATGAGTGCCCCTTGCCACGAGCTAACCGTGATCCAATTTGGTTTCGGGCAGATTTTTTTACTTAACCCTGAGCTGACTCTCAGCTCGTCCTCCTTAAATTGTACCTCTGATATGAACTTAAAATTTAGTTTCGTCTGTGTCTCCGCTCTGCTTGAATTTCGCGCCGTCTACTCGGGTAGTCATGAACGCTAATTCAGGGTGATGTGCCTTTCCCCCCTTTCCCCTCCTTAGCAACCCTCCCTTCTGACCCCACCTGTTTGCCTTTTCCCCTCTTTTGGATTTTGCGCATGCGTAATAAGCTGAG
>PNEQ01021635.1:0-25526 GCA_003012365.1 Medauroidea extradentata | reverse complement strand
TCCTTGTACACTTAATCAGTGGTTACATAGAACACAATTACATTACTATAAAAGGTTTTACAGAATGAAATTAATATGATTGATGGTGGTGATATTAAATGCTTGTCAATCCCGCTGCCTGGAGGTAAGCATAAAAAAATATTGGTGATAGGGGCGAGAGTCCTGGTTATGGTACATTACACATCGTCCTTAAGCACATATGTATACGGGTGGAGTAGAATCAAGTGAGTAAAAATTACAGTTCAAACCCCTGGTGGTCATTCCTAGAATTAAATATAACATATTATTTTTGCGGGGGAATTTTAAACATTAAATATGGCGTCCTCCAGAACATGTAAACAAACGACTGACGAAAATTGGCGGGAAAAGTATTCCAAGATGGCAGGGGTATTAATTATTCCAAGATGGCGGGTGGATGTAAAATTATTATTATTTTTTTTAATTTTTGGAAATTTTTGAATTTTGGAAAATTTTGAGAATAAGAGAGCAGGAAAAATTACTAGTGGAATGAGAGAGCAGGAAAAAATTACGAGTGGAATGAGAGAGCAGGAGAAAATGAAAATCCAATATGGCGGCCGGAAACAAGATGGCGGCTGGAAACAAGATGGCGGCGATGACATAATCCAAGATGGCGGCGATGACGTAATCAAAGATGGCGGTGATTACATAATCCAAGATGGCGGCGATGACGTAATCCAAGATGGCGGCGATGACGTAATCCAAGATGACGGCCGCGGCTCCGCAGCTCCACAGCCTCCAGCCTCTGTCCCAGAACATACTAAACCTATCTACTTTTATGAATGCAAAATGTCATGCTATAAAGCAGTCATATTTGTTACTTTTCCCTTGAATGTGAAACCAATCCAGTCTAATTTTTTTATTGTTTAGTGCTCGCGAAAATAAAGTCACACGAAATAAACAACTGAGAGAACGAAATGAATTCGACAGGCAGATCCGATAGGTTGTGTACTATGCCGTTTTCAGTGCACAGATACTCGTGTACGTTTTTGCTACACGTATGTTCTTCGTATCAACGTTCGAATGCTTTTTCGAGCATAGGCCTCCCGAGCAGCTACCATACAGTTTCCGAGGCAGTAGAAAATATCGTACGAGAAAAGGAGGAGGGGGTAGTATATCCGAGGACCAGTGTATCGCACGTCGAACTGCAGCTTTATGACATGAGATAGGCCCTGCAATGGAGAGGCGCCGGAATGAGGATGGCGGGGAAACGGAAGATCCCAGAAAAAACCCGCCGAACGGCACGATTCCCACATGTGAAGATCTAGGACCATGCTCCGTCGGGAACGAACTCGGATCGTATTGGTGGGATGCAAGTTGTCTCCGAGATAATAGAACAGTAGCGAATGCTTTTTTTTTAAAACAATTTTATCATTGGTTTATGCAGTCAAATCCCTTCAAACTGTAATACAACGCATACTAACGACTTCAAACGCGCGTCTGTACTGCAAGGATGAATTGAATGGTGTTATGCAGAAACAGACCATCCCACATTTTATAAAGAACATAAAAAAATTGTTACTAAAACATATGTTGTTACTTTTTAAATTAATATATTCTCACTTTCAAATATCTTACCTCTGTTGTACTTTGGTTGGTTAGGTACTGACTGAAGTTGTAATGTATAACAACGTAAGAGCTTCTGTTTTGTCTGTCCTTCGCGGTGTCGGATTTCCACCTTTGACGCGCGGGAACAGCGTAGCGATAAGAGCCAGTGTCCCACGCTTGACGAGAAGCATATCGCCTCTATTCGCAGCGCGCCAAACTGGCGTGCAAGGTTTCCCTTATAGTCTTTTTACTATGGGACTTTAAGCGGTGGCCCCAATATTTTATTTTGGAATAGTTTGAAGCAAATACCAACGCATGCCTCTCGTTTTGCACTTTACGAATTCAGGCAATATTTTCGGAGTTACAGAAGTCTTTTAAAAAAAAAAAAAAAAAAAACGATTTTAGCCATTTTGAGAGGCCCTAAAATCATGTTTCTAACAAGCGTGCTGCATTTTTGAAAAAATAGAACCATAGTTCCAAGTGTGTGTTTTTTTCGTAGGTAAACATAATATGAATAACTTAAGCGGTTTCGCGTAAAAATGTATGCGCGTGACACGCTGCAACGCCGTCCAAGCGCCAGTCGAGGACTTCTCTTAAGGGCGCTGCCTACCTTGAAGCCACGGCGGGAGCAAGCATAGGACTTTACAGGTTAAATGGTATTCCACGTGGCTCAGTAACGGTTCAATTATGCCACCACAGACTTTTTTGTTCGTCTCTGTGCCGCGTACATTGCTATGGATGTTTAGGCAGTTTTTTTTTTCAATGTCCTGAAAATTGTGGGCAAAAAGCATTTCTACACACAAAAAACACGCGAAAATGATTATTCATTATTTCTTGTCGGCAATTTTATTTACGTAGTAGTATTCTCATTTTCTCGGCGCAGAAAATGGTTTTCATCCGGAAGCAATATTACAAAAGGTGACCGAGTTCCACTGAAAATAATTCAGCATGTAAAACCGTATTATTTCTCCGCCAGGACTCCGTGGTAAGGAGTGCCCTTAAGGGCGCGGTCTACCGCAATTTTCATCGCCATTTTTTATTTCTTATTGGTAACAAAAAATTTTTTCTTATTTTAGACACAAAATGTGACTAAATTTGACTCTAATGAAATTTTTTTATCTCTCATAGGTTTTGCGTAATAACTTGTTAAAGTGAAAATTTGCATGTTTCCGTTTTAAGGACTACACTAAAACCAACTGACATACCAGACTGAAAAAATCACAGTGGATAAAGACGTCGCAGGCTACAATGTCACGCACATAAAAACAAAGAATATTTTTTTTTGTATTTAAAAAAAGCTATAATTTAAAATAAAAATTTAAACAATTCATTATTATTATTATTATTATTATTATTATTATTATTATTATTATTATTTGTGGTTTAACATAGCTGAATTTGTATCCTACAACATCGTTATTCACCGTGAATTTTTTCAGTTTGGTAAGTGAGTTGGTTTCAGTGTCGTCCTTTAAATGGAAACATGTAAATTTTGGCTTTAACGAGCCATTACGCAAAAACTATGCAAGATAAAAAAAATTATAAGAGTAAAGATTAGTCACATTTTGTTTCTAAAACAAGAAAAAAATAACTGGTAGAAATATTAAAATAAAAACGTGGTGGGATGAAAATTGCGGTAGCCGCGCCCTTAAGGGCTTGTTCCCGAGTTTTTTTCAGACTGGTGCCAATAACTCAAATATTTTTTAACCAAAAGTTTCAAAAAAATTTGACTCAATGTGCTATCACACGATGCACAATACTGTGGACGCGTTTTTTTTTTTTTTTTTAATAATGTGCCGTTCGCCAGCAAAAAAAAATCATTTCCTTCATTTTTGCTTATTTCCACGACGAAAAACGTTGTACTTTGGGTAATGAAATCTCAAAAACCGTTAAGTATAATTCTACAAAAAAATTCAGCTACAAATTATAACATATAAGTGTCAAAACTCTGCAGCGATATTTTGATATGAGTATTAGGTAGCAATAAAAATAATATTTTCGAAATCACTGCAAAACTCCGTAACAAGGCTTAACGTTTGTGGCTTGGATGCCTTCGGCATAATATCATTACATTTTCAATCTACTATTCAGTAGATCATAACACTCACGAATATCCCCTGTCGACCAAAATAACCATATCAATGTAAACAACAACGGCCTTCTGAGGTTTTGAGAACTATAGTAGTCTAAGTAACGAATATTTAGATGTGAAGCTGGTATTGAGTTAGTGCCGTACAATTGTTTAAAATAAAGTAACAAATGGAAATGTATTTATTATAAATGATTGTATAGTACTTAGTGGAATATTTTCAGTGCCACTTGTAAAAGGTATAACTTACCGTGAGGCACCTATAGTAATGATGTGTTATGGGCAAAATTTCAATATGTTTATAAATTATATGTATTTAGGATAGATGTGTAGCATAAAGACTGAATTGAAAAAGTGTGTTGTTGGTAAGCCTCTAGAGAGCACTAGACAAGACAGTAAATATGAGCTCTGCGAGGGGCCACGAAAAAAGTGTCGCCGAGGCTTGTCGCATCCCCAGGGAGTCTCAAAATGAGTGTAAGAAGGGTTGGCTTGCTTGTTCGGAGAAACTTCGCTGGTGGCTAAACCATGCTCCATCAGTGTAACCCCTTCCCTTTTAAATCACTCTGAGAGACAGCGAGAAAACTTGGAACGAGGCTCTTTTCTTCTCTCCCCTCCCCCTAACTTTCCAAAATGGCGGAGAACGAGCCGAAGCCATGCTGGTGGCAAAAAGGAAAATAAATGTAATTGTATGTAGTATTTAAATTGTGCCAAATTAAAAAGGAAACGATTGTATGTAGGAAATATATGCCATTATGCAATGTAAGATTTATGTAAATAATTTTAATAATGTTGAATGAATAAATGGCAGAGGGCCTGTGTCGTGAGACAGTCGCCGAGACGGGGCGTGGCCTGTTTTTCATGGAATGTCGGTGATTGATCAGTTTAGAAACGTGGAGATCGCGAGGGTTGTGGTTGTCGGTGAGTGTTGACGCCGGATCGCGGCAGTTGCCCATGGAAGGCGGTTCGCACGGCCAGCTACATTTTTCAGTTGATTAAATTTTTGGAAGTTTCGATCGCGGCAGTTGCCCGTGGACCCCTTCGAAAGGTGGTTCGCACGGGTCAGCTACATTTTCAGTTTATAACATTTTTGGAAGTTCTGATCGCGGCAGGAGTTCGCGGGTGCCTTAGAAAGGGACGCTCGCGCTGCCAATTATCGATCGATATTGGATAATTTGCGAAAGTTTAATTGTGAGGAACTTGACCGATTTCATTGTACTTTCACGATTCGGTTTGGGAATAGAGTCACATTAGTTTGACGTAATAGTGGTTTCGCGGACAAGGAAGTGCTGACACACTTTGCCGCGGGAACCTTACTAAAGTGACGTCCTAAAACGGAACAATAGTAGCAATTAAAATACTGTCGAGATTAAGAGAAACTATTGAATTGTTGCGTTATTTGCGACTGCCGCACTGATACAGTCGAGACCACGTCTCTATCGGACACTAGACGCGACAAGTATCTCGCAAGGAACGGCAATTTCAGTTTGATCATTCACATAATTAATACTTTAAGAGTTTAATCATTATTGAGTGACAGGCTGCGTAAATTTATATACCCAATAAAGGAGCAGTTTTATAAGATGAATCGCAGTCAATAAAAGGCCGGGTTCAGATGCAAGAGTACATTTCTGTGCACACGGTTAAAGTAAAGAGTCGTCAAAGTACTCAAGTGAAGCTTAGCAGAGCATAGCTGTGCTCGTCAACACCTCACCTCGCTAGCAGCAAAGTAGAGTGGCGACACACGATCAGACAAGCGACGTGGTTATATGTTTGCTTTTATTCCACAGACCCTGGCACGGTCTTCTTTGACGACGTGATGTTTTATGGCAGAGGCTAATACACGCCATTGTTTATTCTTCGCCGGCGAGCCTGGGGCACGCGAGAACTGGGGCAGCACACAAACATTCAACCTAGTTGTTGTTCAACAGCTCTGCGGTGGCGTGGAACACCAGGTTTTATGACCGACAACTACACACATTGTTCCAGGAGGCACACGTGTTTAAACACCGTTTATATCGTCCACGCTCCCCTCTTTCTCCTGCCCCAGCTTGGTGCGGTCTTTCATCACCATGTTTTTACTTTTTATATTTCTACCAGTTATTTTATTTCTTGTTTTAGACACAAAATGTGACTAAATTTTTCTCTTATAATTTTTTTTATCTTGCATAGTTTTTGCGTAATGGCTCGTTAAAGCCAAAATTTGCATGTTTCCATTTTAAGGACGACACTGAAACCATTTCACTTACCAAACTGAAAAAATTCACGGTAAATAATGATGTTGTAGGCTACAAATTGAGCTATGTTATACCACAAAATAAACTATTTTTGTACTAAAAAGTTATTGAATTTTAAAAATTTTAATTTAAAATTTTAGCAATTTTTTAATTACAAAAAAAAATCTTTGTTTTTATGTGCGTGACGTTGTAGCCTGCGACGTCTTTATCAAATATATGTATATATATATTTTTTTTTTTCCAGTTTGGTATATCAGTTGGTTTTAGTGTAGTCCTTAAAACGGAATCATGCAAATTTTTATTTTAACAAGTCATTACGCGAAAACTATGAAAGATAAAAAAATTTCATTACAATTATATTTAGTCACATTTTGTGTCTAAAATAAGAAAAAAAAATATCTTTTACAAATAAAAAATAAAAAATGGCGGAGAAAATTGCGGTAGACCGCGCCCTACCTGCGCTTGAACGCATTGCAGTGAGTTGCAAGTAATCATATTTGGAATAAACATATCAACGCGCATTGCGTTTGTACATCTATGAAAGGAAAACACTTTTCAAACAAAGTTTCTATCGGTTTAAGTTTTAGGATCGCTTATTGGAAATACGATTTTCTAGACTCTCAAAATTGCTGAAAATCAGCTTTATAAACTGCCATATCTAGGAAAATTCCAACTGGATTCGAAAAACACAATGATAGAAATAAGTGTTGGAATGTGAGCTATAAGTATCGCAAATAAATTAATACGGTCACCGCTTGCAGTCCCATTGGAAAATGAATAACAGTAAATATCTGCGCGCCAGTTGCTGGGTTTGCGTGTAGAGGCGATAATGTATTGCATACGCCGACCGACGTCACACTATGTTTTTATTTTTATTTGTACCACATATTTTTGTCTTATTTTAGACACAAAATGTGACTAAATTTGGCTCTAATGAAAATTTTTTATCTCTCATAGTTTTCGCGTAATGGCTTGTTAAAGTAAAAATTTGCATGTTTCCTAAAACCAACTGAATTACCAAACTGAAAAAATTCGCATTGGTTAAAGACACTGCAGGCTACAATGTCACGCCCATAAAAAAAGAATATTTTTTTTATGTATGTAAATGCAAATGTTGAAATTTAAAATGTAAATTTAAAAAAATTTAATAATTTTTTTTAAATACAAAAACATTTTATTTTGTGGTTAAACATAGCTGAAACTGTAGCCTATCACATCATTATTCACTGTGAATTTTTTCAGTTTGGTAAGAGAGTTGGTTTTAGTGTCGTCCTTAAAACGGAAACATGCAAATTTTGGCTTTAACGAGCCATTATGCAAAAACTAAGCGAGATAAAAATTTGTTTTAAAAGCAAAATTTAGTCACATTTTGAATCTGAAACAAGAAAAATATCTGCTGCAAACATAAAAATAAAAACATGGTGATGGATATTGATGTACACCGCGCCCTTAATTAAGAGTGTACGAGTGGTATAAATATCATAATTTTATATTTACATGCAATAGTGTTAGTTTTGTAGACGATACTTGTGAGTATAGTTTCCTCGTACGAAACAATTTTAACCCACATAGTTTTCTCATAACGGTCAGTTACAATTGTCACGTTACGCTGCCATGCAAATAGCGAAAACCAATTGACTTACTCGAATGAAATAATTCACAGGGAAATAACATGAAATAGGCTACGTAATTTAACATTAAATGTTCCGTTACGTAGCCCATGACTTGTTAATATATATTTCCCCCCTTCACTTACTTCGTATAGCTTTCATCCGTACTCGTGTTTACTTGACGAAAGAAAGAATAATATGTTGTATCCAATATCCGGTCTTTCGTAGAATATGTTATTGTAGGATTTCTCGTGTCGCCGATTCTTGTGGCGTGTACCAGGAAATTCGATACGACCCGCATAACGCACACAAATTATTTTTCGGTCTTGCTTGTTAGTCGTGTTGAAAACATCCTGTCGACACACAATGCCTTTTCCTGCGAAATTCGTTACACAGATCCTCTCTGAGGAAGTATGTTTTAAGTATTTTATAACACTTCACAGAAAACTGGGTGTTGACGTGCACTAGTTCACTCATATGCCGGCAGCTACTGGAGTCCAGTGTTATTTCATATACTGCCACGACCCCACCCCCGCTGTGCCAGCTCTAATGAAGACATTATTAAGGCCCGTTATGCAGTGAAACGGAAACGTAAGAAAGCGGATGCATAACACGAAAAACGAAACGAGCAAGCGACGTTTAAACAAATGTTGTATTCTACAATGCGTGAAAACGCATTCGTAAACCTACGACCTTGAAACCTATGAAACTAAAAAGTATTTCTCGTGTAAATTTCCGACATTAGTGAAAACATAATGTTACATTTATACGTAGATTGGTATGTTATAAATAACATAGCTAGGTCATTTACGTGTTTTCTATGGAGATAGAAATGTTAACAGCCACACAATTTTAACCTAATAAATTACTGTTAATATTTTACGAATCAAGAATTTTTTTTTCGTATGTTTAATTTTTTAAATGGTACTTCATGTAAAGTGTTCCGTAATATTTTGGTCGCAAGTAATAATTATAAATACAATACACGGCGGCGAATTTAATTGTTAACCGTGAAAACTGAACATGTAAAAGTGTTGTCAACAAAAATGTTAGCGGAAGACGAAATTCTCGATGGCTATTGGCTACACGCAAGCACGGGTGTTCGGAGTTGGCCAACTCTCGTACGTTTCTGGATGCGTATCCGTGTCCGCTTGCGTCTCATTGTAGAACACACACTCGGAGCGTCTTGCGTTTGTGTGATTCTGTGATACGTATGCGCTTGCGTGACATTGTATAACGGCCCTAAGAGACCTGTATATATCGCCTTGTTATCTGAAAACATACGACTCGGAAGTAACTGTGTGTTCATGAGACTTCTGCTGTTGGCCGACAGTAACATTTTGAACCTTGTATATTCAGCAATTATTTTTAATGCAAAACATTTTCACTGTGAGTTTTTCTAATATTAGGTTACGTATCCTATGGAATGTTATTTCACTGTGAATTATTTCGTTTTTGTAAGTCAACTGGTTTTCACTATTTGCATGGCAGCTGAACATGCAAATTTTAACTTTGACGCACCGTTATGAGCTAAAATAGTTTTATACGAGAAAACTTGACTCGCAGGTATCGTCTACAAAACAAGTACTATTTCGTAAAAATATCCTCGTGTTGTGTGTAACCGTCGTCGATAACCTTGATGTATACGAGACAAAAAATAGGTAGAAGAAGTGAAAATATTATGATCAGCGAGGTCTTGAGGTTGATAAGAGGCATGGAGCAGCGACGGAGTGCATGTGAGGAGGACCCTGGAGAGCTGTGCGAAAACCCGCCAACCATCACGCATATATAGCGTGTGCGTGTCCAAGTGAATAACACATTATGTTTGCACTATTATGTAATCACGTTATAAAATGTTTTCAGGTTTCAGCTTGGCCTTTTTTATTTAAATAACGTAAGTAGTTGTGACAAAATATATTGTTTTTGGGAATGTGATCAGTCGATACCGAGTGAAATCCACAATAGATACGGACGGGAATTTTTGGTGAAAAGAATTTTCCCCACTTTGTTTCAGTGTCTTACGTGCACACATGCAGCTCAACTTCATGATTATTGACAGAGTGTTTTTGTGCAGAGTCGTTATTCATTAGACTGTGCCAATCAGTACACGGATAACTGCCACACGTCACGTCTGAGATTTGCGGGTTTAACCTCCACACGCTGGGTGTTACGGCATCCAATCACTGACCACAAAGCAGAGATGCAGGTGCGCACGTAAGACTCCGAAACAAAGTGCTGCAAAAATAGTTTCGCGAAATCTCCTGTCTCTAACAATAGATAATTCAACAGGCGTATCTGACTGCCGCCCAGCTGAGAACATCTTGGCCGTCCCTAGGTCGGTGGAATTACCTCGCTCCTCCATTCAGCTGCTGTCAGCGGCTAATCACGACTCTGCGCTGTTGCTTAGCTCGCGTCGTAAGTGGCTACCAACAAACAAATAAAAACATTCTGAAAGAAGTTTTTTTCTCAGAGACCAGTGAACGTGCGGCCGCAAAGCTTATCTACGAAAAGAAAACACACTTCAGACTATTTGTGAATAAATATACTTTAAGAAACCAAACACACTGGAAGAATTATTTCATTTAAAGCTCTCAAACTTGCCTAAATTGGTTTTATAGACGGTTGATTCTCAAGACCTACGTATTCCTTCGAAATTGAGGTCTACAACTACATTGGGCTTTGCTACAGTGACGGGTTCAATAAAATGTAGAGTCACCGCTTGTAGTCCCACATTGACGACTTTGTACGTAGAGGCGATATCACAATACAAGTGCCTGCCGACGTCGCTCGTATCGCCTCACCGATATTCTCAGCACACACAAACACACTCTTCTCTAGGTGGTTCCGGATAAAGTCACCACTCAAAGAAAGCCCTGACGAATAAGTTCTGTTTTCAGCGAATTTGTATTTTCACACGTAACGGCTAACGACGGGACATTGATATCCTCTCTGGACACCTCACTTGATGTTTGCGCGTGTAAGATAAATTATGCATTCAGTATGAATCGATACAGTTTGATAAAAAAAAGAGTTTATTAATTATATAAAATACAATTTTGTAGATTTTGTTGAGGTATTGTATTTAAATAAGAAAATACACGGAACAATATTGCGTTATTTCGCTGCCAACCATGCAAGCGGTAGGGCAACTAAAGTTAAAGTTGAATTGTATGCAGTCATGGCTAGTGATATTTTTAAAAGGTAAATTTTTAGAGCTCACTTTGTCCCGAATGACTAGGGACTGGAAAATGTCGCGAGTTCAATGACCTTTAGGCTAGACTCCATTGTTCTATGCATACTCAAGCCCCGTCTATTCGTTCATTGTCTGCCGTTCCATTGAGTAGCAGCTAGTGGACAAATAGTCGGGGCTTGGGTTGGCATAGTACACAGTAATTGGAATTCGCGAAATTTTCCAGTCCCTACAAATGACGTGTATATGGACAGAGTGTAGACTTGGCAAGTGTGCTCACAAGTGCAATACTGACAGAAGCGCGTGATGATTGGTGCAGTGTGTCACCATACCATGTCCACAGTGGGAACTACGCAATTCGCAGGCGCAACTGGCACGGAAGTGGCGCTCCACAAATATCGGCCATGTTTATTCTCGCGAGCGTGCTGTCTGTCATGTTGGCAACACCACGACACAGCTACTGCTTGCCGCCTGACTCAAGGGGTACAAGGACCAATGCTCACGGTCTATCTCTATGTGTTACTAAGGTTAATCCTACTACAAGTTAGAAGTTAAATGTGTTTTCTTATGAAATAGTTTGGCACAGGGAGCTGCTATCGGTAAGGGAACAGAAAAATACGAAACTGTAGTAAAATTAATTTCAAACATGTTCTACAGAAAGCCATTTACACTAATGAATCTAAATACTAGTCTATAAATCAAACAAAAACACTACATAAACTATTTATGAATACACACATAAACTTTAAAAAAGTTTAATCGTATTTATTCAATCGGTGTTTGTAGTGTACCATTTATAGATGTACTTATGAAAATAAGGGCTAGTAATTGCGTGTACTTAGTTGTGGAAATGTTAATAATCAGTAGTAGTTAATAATAGCTAACTATGAGGTTGTTGGTGTAGCTGTGTAATGCAAGTGTGTGGTGGTAATGTTGCAGTACCTGCTGGGCGTGTAGAGGAGTGTCAGCTACCATGTGAGCTGGAGAACATCTACTGTATGTAAGTAGTCGCATGTATTCTATGTTCGTAGTCATATTTATTTATATTTGTCTTAACGTCTTGTCGACAACGTCACACGAATACAGGTAGGCCTACTAGGATAGGGGTCGGACACGACGTCAAGGGGGAGCGTTAAACAATTGTATTGTATTTTCAGTTTTTGAGCAATAACATTTATTCAAATTGTACTATCAAATTTTTCTCTTCGATAAAGCTTAATATATATTCTTGGTAAACTGCGTGACGTAAATATTAATGAAAGATTCCATTATTATTCATGTCAAGTAGTTTACCAATCCTATGATTTTGTCGAAGAGAAAAATTTGATAATGCAATTTTAAAAAATGTTATGGCTCAAAAATTGAAAAATAATAATAATAAATAAAATCCCAACATTGTCTGAAGCTATTTCAGGAACCAGAATATAAAAGCGATATCAGGTTGGCTGAGACTGGAATCAAACCCGGTTCCTCCAGAATGAAGTGCAGTGTGTTACCGGCGTACTGCAAGCTCCTTCCTCACTTTAGTATACATAACTTGTTCCATAAGTCCGGTCTAAATATAAGTTAGTTAAATATGGAACGTTATATTAGTGATGCAGTGTGTTCACCTCCATGTGCCGTTACGACAGAAAATAATTTAATTTATGGCCGCGATTAGCTTTGCACATGTGGAATGCGACTTGTTCTATGAGACCGAACTTGTGGGATATCCTGTATACATATGTGTGTGTGTGTGTGTATCGCACACGCCACCTCGCTCGGTGACGATGGTTGGAGGTAATCATGGTAATCGTTGGTAGTTCTGGCGACGTTCGGTCACAAAACAGGAAAATATTGTAAACACTGCGAGATAAGTGGAATTGAAGTCATCTCCCGGCGATACGAGAGCTGATCCTTCTTTGATGAAGGCTCAGCTTGTCAGCGGTGGTATGTCTGTATGAAGGTTCGGCAGGTATTGATCTACATAAAATTTAATATGTAAATCTGTATCGTTGATCCCGGCAGGATTGAGAGGTAGTAGACCATTGGTGCATGGAAAACTGTATAATTGTTACGTACACGTGGTGCCTTATGAAGCGATTATGTCTTGACAACCAAGTAGGTAGTTGCAACTCCATTTATGAGGACTTTCATTCATAACGCCCGCTACAGAACGCGTGTTTTATGTAATGTCATTATCAATGAGAAAGCGGATGATAGTATAAACTTTACTTGATGACACGATATAGCCTACTGATATGACCAATCAGTATTTGTCTAGAGTATAACGTTGTTTTGTATCGAAATGTACATTTTTGCGAGAAAATTATTTTACATTCTCCACGGTATTGTTATTCCATATACCTAGAGATGATGGTTAGAGCCAATGATATTTGGTGAAAATATTTCTGCAAAAACTTGTTTAAATGCCTTACGTGCACATCTGAAACTATGGTTCGTGGTTATTGGCAGGATATAATAGGGCAGAGTCTTGGCTCATTTGACTGCACCAACCAGAACAATGTTACCACGACACCACACGTCCGTGATTTGCTGGTAGGACCCCGAGATGCCGAAGATTAAAAACTTCCCATCACTGACCATGAAGCAGAGGAACAGATGTTCACATAAGGCATTGCAACAAACTGTTGTAGAATTCTTTTCACCAAAAATTTCTGGTTCTAATGATGGTTTATCGCGGGAAAATTTGACTGTTTGCTGCGTTTCAACGCACTTTCAGCTTATCAAAATATTACTGGCTTTCGCTTGTACGTAGAGTTGTTACTCTATTTGGCTGAGCCAACAGCAATCCTGCTGTGGTAATATTTGATGCTTGTTACTGGTCTGCATATAGCTACGTACATCACCCAATCATCATACAGCAAAAAACTGCAGTGTTTTCATGGCTATGTTGGCACAAATAATTTTCGCGATATTCCATCATCTCTACATACGCTTCAAGACATTACTGCAATCCAATTGCCATAACTTAGAAAAACATTAATTTTAATACTTTCCTTTTTGAGGTTGCCGTAAAGAATATGTTCTAAAACGCCGAAATAACAAAAGTATTTTAAATTCGCATAATGCAGTTTTAAAATTTTGTTGATAAATTAAATATTCACTGCATCACACATAGAAGTATGTAACATGCTACAATGTCCTTAACAATACAAACTCTTCTGTTTAGACAGTTAAGTTAACCTAAAATTATCAATAGTTTGCGTACTTCTGTTATTCTTTCGTGAAGTTCTTTTTAAAAAAATTATGATATTATTTACGTTTCTGTTTGGTACATTACGTATTGCAACTTGATATTACTTAAGAGGGCGTGGTACATAATTCAACGCTAAAAGCATTTTTCTATAACTGTAGGTTTCTTGAAGCCAATTTGCGAAAATTAAACAATAGCAATCCTAGACAATAGTTTTAGCCAACGTTTTAAACAAAATTGTTTCCAGTGTTACGAACTTCTGAGGCACAATCTCTGACGCCGGAACCTCGTGTATTTAACTGAGGCGCAAGAGATCACACGTAACAAATTAATAATTCTAGATAAATATTTACTCATAAAGTTGGCAAATACCATTATCTAGGATTGCCATTGAGTTTTATCCATATTGGATTCGAAACAAGCGTAGAAATAAATTGATGTTTTCTGCGCTTATTTATCTACCACGCTCTCTTAATGTAAGGTTTGCACGACGTCTGCAACTTGTAGTAGCAGATATATTTCTGCGAGCCTCAAATAGACCGCGTACCTACACAATCAAGAGTCTCCATCGCTTGTAGCCTAGATGTGCATAACCGTGCCACACGTGGGCGCCGCGCGGCCGGATGACGACTGTATAGTGTATACGTCTTGGTACAGAGTAAATAATACTGTCAAGAGCAACAAGGGAAGTTTGCTGCTATCGTACCAGCTCTCTGGGCGTGCAGGAATATAAATAATGCCACATGGGTTCAATAACCACTTGTATTGCTTTAAAGGTTTGTTCCTTATTTTTGAAGAAATTTCGAAAATATATTTTTATTACTACTTAATACTCATATCAAAATTTTGTTCCACAGTTTTGACACTGATATGTCATAATTTGTAGCTGAATGTTTTTGTAGCTATGCACTTTAGATTTCGTCACCTAAAATCGTTAAAATATGTCAAAATTTTGCAATTTTTTTTTTTGTTTACGAATGGTACATTTAAAAAAAACGCTTCCACGGTATTGTGCAACGTGTGACTGCACATTGTCACAATTTTTTCAAAGCTTTTGGTTTTAATATCTTAGACTTACTGGCAACAGTCTGAAATAAACAAGCTTGTGTCCTAACCAAAATTTATAAATGTTTAGTGAGTGAGAGATTTTGGTCAGCGCTTAATATCGAGGTCTTCAGCGCTGGTGGGGATGACATGAGGTGAGTATGGAGCAGCGCCGGAATGAAGGGGCGGGGTAAACGGGAGATCCTCGAGAAAATCCGCCGACCAACGGCATCGTCCGGCACGATTCCCACTTGCGAAAATCTGGGGACCGACCCCGCCGGGAATCGAACCCGGATCGCCTTGGAGGGAGGCGAATGGTCTGACCACTTTGCCACCGCGGTCGCTATGAATGTTTATTTTGACGACCTGAGACTCGACGTCAAATAAAAAACTAATGCTGTAAGTAGAGCCGCGATTTTATGGCGAAAAGATTTGTGCAAAATTTGGTTTCGATGCGTCATGTGCACACCTGCAGCTCTGCTACATCGTCTGTGGTTGGATGATTTTACTCTCACTGGCCTTGGCAAATTATAGACGTACAGACTCACAATAATCTTATTCTGATTGGTGCAGTCAAATGAGAAACATGTCTGAACAAAGACACGCTGCCAATAACCTTGAAACAGAACTGCCGATGTGCACGTGAGTCACTGAAACAAAGTGGGGCAAAAATCTTTTCGCGACAAAATCGTGGCCCTAGCTATAAGTAAGGCTACTTTGTTTCAGTGTCTCACGTACACACACCTGAGCTGTGCTTCGTGGTCAGGGATTGGTTGTTTTGACTCCCAGCGTCTGAGAAGTATACCCGCACATGACAGTCGTGTCGTGTCGCGTTACATTTGTTCTTAGTGGCACAGTCAAATGGAATACGACTGTGCGCAAATGAACACTCCCAATAACTAGAGATGATGGTATATCGCGAAAATGTTTTGCGTCAACATAGCCTTGAAAACACTGACACAACGTAGCTGTCTGCAGACCAATAACATGCATTAAATATTAAAATAGCGGCATTCTTATTTGCTCAGTCAAATAGGGCAGTAGCTCCACGTACAAGGAAAAGCCAGTAATCTCTTGATAAGTTGAACGTATGTTGAAGCCTAGCAAATAGTCAAGTTTTTCCGCGATAAACCATCATCTCTGCCAATAACCATAAAGTAGACCTGCGGATGTGCACGTAATATATTGAAACATAGTAGGGCAGAGCTTGGACACTTGGGGATCGTGCAAGATGATGTCGTTGGTCTGCGGGTTTTCCCATTTCTCCCGCTCCTTCATTCCGAAAATGTATAAATTGCTCGACAGTGGGTTTTATTGTTACTTATTTCTTCAGTATGCAGGTTCGGCGTATCAATTACAAACGTAGGGGTATCGATGGCGCAGATGTGTCTGAATCAACATTGTATCAGTATAAACAAATTATAAAAAATATTTTTCAAGTTTAACAGTTAACATATGTCCGTTAGCTGTGAAAACAATATTGTAACTGTGAGAGTGCTATTTTATTTTTAAAAAATTAATATTTTTATTAATGCTGAAAAGTCCTAGTTTGGAGACGTCTTACATCTGCATCATCGATATACAGTTGCTACATATAATCCAGAAAGTTATGTATAAAAGCTTGTTTAATGTATGGCAACATAATTGTACATAAATAGTTATGTATACAGTCCTGAACAAGGTCATTAGAAAATCTTCTGTAAGCACAGTTTCAAATTTTTTTCCCAGAATAAAAAGAATTCGAACGTATATTGATGTGAGTATGGAGCAACGATGGAATGATAGGGCAGAAGGAACGGGACCACGCCGAGGAAGTCAGCCGGCCATCGACAATGTCCGCCACGTTTTTCACATGCTTTCACCACCGTGGACGTATGCTGCGATCACAGGGTAACAACAGTCCTGGGAAACCTGGAATTATCAAGGATATTGTGACTATCTCGATATATAACGGGAATTACAGGGAATTGTGATGCATCTGAGAAATTTCAAGGAATTTTCTCATCTGTGTAATTTATTTTCAAGCTTCCGTAAAAGACACAGGATAGAAAATAATGGAGTTGTTGTGCATTATTATGTTTTTGTGTATAACTTGCCTTCATGTAGATGTAATGATATCTAATTGTTAGATTATGGTTATTTCCGCTGAACTTTTGTCAAGTTGGCTAGTTGGACAGTATAAAAGTGTCAGAAAGTTGTTTTCATGCTAATGTTAGGAAAATCAGAGGATGATCAAGAAATTTTCTTTATTGCAATGCGTGATCAACCTGGAAGTTTCTGAAAACCTTAGATAAAACAAAATAACTAAACACAAAATTGCGAGCCAGATTACAACCTATTAGGCTATAGAATTGTAAACAGCAGTTAATTCTGGATTTATTTGTTTGCCAGCTGTCCCGGTTTGTGTTCAATATTTTTTCTCCGTTCTGTTCCTGTACCCCGTTTCCTCCACTCCCCCCTTCCCTCAAGTATAAGTTTTTTTTTTTTGGCAGAAATGTCCGCTGTCGCACTTATAACAGCTCACCAAGTTTCATTGCAATCGAATGAATTGTATGTGAACTTATACGAGATATGGTTTGTTTTATAGATATATATTGAGACTATTTTTCACAGCAATGAAAATATTCTAGCTTTCATACTTTTTGTATAATGGCAGGTCAAAGGCCAAATTTGCATAAAACTGTTTAATATAAAAAAGGAAACCGAAGGACTTACAAAAATGAAATAATTAACACTGAATAACAGTGTCACGGGCTACATCATGATATCTATGAAAATCACATTTGAATATATTTTCTATTTTTAAAAAATTGTTGAATTTGAAACAAAAAATTGGCAATTTTAAGTATTTTTTTAAAAATACATAAAATGTCACTGAGAACTTTTACATACCTCTTGACGTAGCCCGTGACACTGTTATTCAGTGTGAATTATTTAATTTCTGTAATTGAGTTGGTTTTCGTTTCTTGTATTAAACCGTTTTATGCAAATTTGGTCTTTAACATGCCACCGTACAAAAACTATGAAAGCTAAAAATTTTCATTACTGTAAAAATAGTCACTATATATATATATATATATATTATATATATATATATATATATATATATATATATATAAACAAACCATATCTTGTATAAAAATTATTAAAACTATTCAAATGTACTGCATTTTGCATGTGATTGCAAACAAAAATTTGTTAAATTGGAAACTATTTTAACTGACTTACACCACTATAACCTAAACCCATAATTTATACAGTAGAGTAAATTTATCTGTGTTTAGTTTTTTTTACTATAAGTTTTCGGTGATCAAGCAAAATTGTCTCACAGTAGGATATATCCAGAATTTATGATCAAGCACATCCTTATTAAAAACTGGTTCAAACATCACATTTAAATAAGAAACAATATGGCGGATGAAACCGAACCTAAATAATAGATATGGCTGTCCCTCTGACCTCAAAACACATAACCCCCTCCCCCTTTTTTCAACCAGCCCAGAGTTGTGTTTAAGTAGCTGCTCATGTTCTTAGGCCCGTGTTGTAAATGGACATTGGTAGACATATTTGTTGCCAGAACTCTTGGCTAAGTATTTTATAGCACTAGCAGCGCGTGTGTCCTGTAGAGTTGATTAATAAGCTGACGACGTATATGTGTGTATGTATATATGTATTTGTGTATATACATACGTACACAACACACACACGCACACATGTACAGGTTGTCCCGTAAAAAGGTTCCATTAATTACAGAGATTGTAGTATGCATAGAAAGAAGACATATCGGTCGTATATACACAGGTGGTAAATGTGATATCTACCGAGTTATGGCGTGCTATGTCTACTGTCTGTGAACACGCATGTCCCTGCCACAACAGGTGCTCGATGTGACCGCTATACATTGCAATGCAGCCCTCCATACTACGTCGTGTGGACTCGCACATATTTGGAACACCCCTTGTTGTTGCCAGATTGCGTCGAGGGCAAAAAACACGCGTTCCCATAGTGTATCCACATCATTTATGTGGACTGCATAACTACACACTCTGTAACTATTGGAACTTTTTTAACGGGACATCCTGTGTGTATGTAGGTGTGCATGTGTGTATGTATATATACACATACATATATAAGTTCACCAGTGTTAAGTATCGCTACATTAACTGTGCAAATAACGTAAAAGTCAGTCAGTCTTATATGAAGGAATGTAAGCGACAGAGTGTTATGTTAGTCTGCACGTGCATTGAACTCGTGGGCGTAAGAGCGGAAAGTGTTGGTTGCTTTGTACACATTCCATTTTTTCTTGTATGTAACGGCGAGGGAGAAAGTGGATTAGGTAACCTAGCAACAGTTTTTTCAGCGACTTTGACTCATCGTTGCATAAAAAAATTATCACTCTGTGTTTACGTTTCCTCTTTCCTGTTACTCTCCTTGTTCAGTCTGTGGTAAGAAATAATTACCAATATGCACTTCACCCGTACTTAAAGTTGATGTACTCTGCTCGATAGATTGAGCGCTGTTTAGTCCTTCAGTTTAAACTTAAAGTTTTGGTATTCGTCTTGTGAAACAGTTCAACTGAAACAATTCCAGCAAATCACAGAAAAGTAAACAAGATATGCGCTGTAGAAGTAATTGCTGAGTTTTTAGTACCCCCCCTCCCCCCTCAACAAAAGTCTTCTTATAACTATAAGACATGTATTTGTTCGTATTTTTTTACTAGTTTAGTTAAGAAGTCTGTTCATAATGTGCCAACTGTACGAATTTTTCATGTTTTGTTATGTATGATGATTGTATTACTAACACGAAGGAGCTGTTTTAAAACAAGTTTACGCCGTCACATACTGTTTTGTTGCTATATATTTGGTATACAATTTTTTTTGTGGAACTACTCTACGAAAGTGTGTATTACTAAGTAATCAAAATTATTTTTCTTGTGTAAATAATGGTGTCTGTTTTGTAACGTTCGTGTTATGCAGCCTTTTTTTTTTCCCCACACGCCGATTCGGGGTCAGATATGTATATTTTTTTTAGCCTACAGGAAAAAGAGGTCGAAATGATAAAGTTGATTAAATGGAAGGTAGAGTTGTGTGATAAAATTAACGTTGCGCTCGGCGAAGAGCTTCGTTACAAATTATTTAAATTGTAGCTTTAGGGCGTAGTCGTTCATGCGAGACTGAGGGTTGTATGGCTCGTGTGAACTTTACTTACGTGAAGCTGGCTTTCCATTATGTCGGCTCGTTTAAAACGTATTCCCATTTTCCTTGGTTAACCTGGTCTGCTAAATTTTCATACCTCGCTGTTTTTATTGGGCCATCATAGTGTGTAACGGCCGCCATTGTTTTAATTTTTCTCTTCAGTTTTACGTATTCATGTGACGCGCAGTAGCCTACACGAGAGCATTCACTTGTTTATCGGGGGCCCGCGGTGGACGAGGGGCAAGACGTCTCGCTTCCCACCTGGGAGATCTGGGTTCGATCCTTGGTGGGTTCGGTCGCTGGCCGGTGGGATTTCTCGGGGTACTCCCGTTGTCCCCGTCTCTTTCATTCCGTCGCTGCTCCACACTCATCTCACCCTCACTTTGTCCGTTCTTCGGGCAGGACGGGCGACAGGCATGTTCTGCGAGCAGCTGGTCTAATCTTCCCCCGGGCTATCTGTTATGCACCCTGTGACACTGCTCGAAGGCGGGAACACGTCGTGGATTATTATTTCACTTGTTTATCGGTTATGATGTATTATTCTGAGGCACACTTCCCTGATTTTCGTGAAAATAAGTTTGTACCGTTTTGTTTCAGTGCATTGCGTACACATCTGAAGTTGTGCTTCTTGCTCAGTGATTGGTAGATATGATGGTATATCGCGAAAATGTTTTGTGCCCACATACTCTTGAAAATACTGTCGTTTCTGTCAACATATATGATTGGGTGATATAGTTGTGAGACAGCGTAGCTGTCTGCAGACCAATAACAGACATAAAATATTACAATATCCGGATTCTTATTGGCTCAGTCAAATAGGGTAACAGCTCCTAAGTACAAGCTAAAGCCAGTAATCTTCTGGTAAACTGAACGTGTGTTGGAATCCAGCTAACAGTCAAGTTATCCAGCGATAAACCCATCATCTCTAGGATTGGATGTTTTATTTCTTACGCGTCTTACGTTTCTACCCTCAAGTTACCTATAGTGTCATAATAACCTCGTTGTGGTTGGTGCAGTCAAATGAGATACGACTCTGCACAAAGACATACTGCCAATAATCATGAAGCAGATCTTTAGATGGTCACATTAGGTCGTATTGGATCAAGCTGGTGCAAAATTATTTCGCAAAAATCATATGTCTAGTTACCTGCGCAAAGCTCACTCATGCCTGGGGAATTGATGCACATTCGTTGCTGAGCGTTTAGAAAATATATGCTCGGGAGAATTCCTTTATCAGCACCTAACAGTGATGTGTTCAGCGTTGGTATCCTTGTCAAAGTGGGATGAAGGGACGGGGTAAACGGGATTTTACCGAGAAAATCTACAGAGCGGTACGATTTCCGCATACGAAAATGTGTGTCAACCCGCCGGGAATCGAACCCGGACCGGCTGAGGGGGGAGGGGCGAGAACCCTACATCAGTGAGAAATGATTTACTTCGGTGAAATTACAGTTATTTTAGTACAAATGAGCAGTTAAAGGTTAGTGAAACCATGACAAAACCGTACTGGTTGTTTCCGTGTACAAATGCTACTGTTTTATAAATAATTCTACTTATTCTCAGTGTATTTTATGTTCTTATTAACTGATTTTCAGTGAATTGTACAGGTTCATAATAAGTCAGTTGTTTTTTTGGAAATTCAGTGATTAATATTGTTACAAGTTTGAGACATAAACTTTATATGTGGGCAATTCCCATGAGTTCTTTGGGATAGAGGTCTTATAATTAGAAATAAAAGAGTTAAATTAAGTACTGGATTTAACAGCTCACAAAGCTACGAAATACACAAAACAGTAATCAACTATAACTCTCACAACACAATTAATTATGCACACAATTACTCCGGTGTCATAGACACGTTAATTAGCTTGGACATTTAAAGCACAAAAATAGTCTACCATCAATTAATTGAAAATTACAAATCACAATAAAATTCAATCATATATCCAATCAACAGGCTTTCAAATAGGAACAATGTACAACCTTATTAGTCCGAAGTGGTGATGGCTCACCATTGCTGCGCAGCACCCCGAGTGCACCGCTGTCTTCACTCTTGAGGTCTTCGGTTCGACTCCCGTCGCGCACCTCCTCTTCGCCTGTCAGCCTGCCGCAGCAGTCCTCTTGATTCGCCCAACACTGCTCCGAAGGTAGCCGCCTGCCGCCTCACAGTAAACTCTGACGTCACCAAGATGTCTTCACCAGTCTCTCTCCACAGGCGTAGCACCTTCCTCTAGCACTACCAATAGCGAACTCTCCGAATTTGTCGATTCGGAGCTTTTATACTTGGCCAAACAGTCGGGTCTTCCCCGCATTACAGGGGTCTAAAATTAGACATTTCATCGTGTTTCGCATGTGATTTGAATCACGTACGCCGCTTCTCAGGGTAAAAGCACAGTTGGGACAGGTATCTATGACATAGTTTCGGCGGGATTCCCACTATGAGACACCCGGGCTTTGAGTCACGGACCAGTCCTCAAGGTGTTTCGACACAGGCCCCATACAGCCCGCCCACAGAAACACAGCATGCAACAATATTTGTCTGATGGTACCACTGATTAGGATTTCGCATAATAAGCTAAATTGGAGACTGAAATGCGAGTGGCAAAATTTAGTACGACGACATTTTATGTGCGTAATTTGGCAACAGAACTTCACTGAAATATGCCAAACAATTACGTTATATTTCGACTATTTAGAATACCATCAGTTTATTAGTCTAGTTTTCATAGCCAAATAAAGAATTTATGTAATAAGTAGAGACATGCAAAATTAGAAGTATCATTTGGTAGCAAACTAAACTTCACTTTCCTATACATAACAGGGATAATGTGTGATTCGATTGACCACGAACTTTTATGTGTTGTCATTGACGTGTGTTACGTCTTTAGAGAGATTGGCCTCTCTACCGTGTAAGCATTCTCCGCGGCAAGTCACGACAATATCGGCGATGTAACTCGCTGGCAAACACTGGGGATGCAATCTGGTCTTCTTCCGCCGGTCGTCCGAACATCAGGTCGCTCGGGAGACGGAGCTCTCTTCCAAACAGCATCCTTGATGGTGTAACCTGAGTTGCTTCATGAACAGCAGAACGGTATGCTAGCAGAAACAGTGGTACTTTGGAGTCCCAATCCTTTTGATTTTCAGATACAAAGATGGATAGGTACTGCTCAAGGGTGCGATTTAGGCGTTCAACCATTCCATCAGACTGGGGTATGTAGTGGAGTGGTTCGGGTCGTCTTTATACCCATTATCTTCATCACTTCTTGGAAAAGGGCCGCTTCAAAATTCCGCCCTTGGTCCGAGTGAAGCTCCAATGGCACCCCAAACCTTGAGAACACATGTTCGACCAGTGCATCAGCCACCGTGCTGGCTTCTGGATTCGGTATGGGAAGAACCTCTGCCCATTTGGTGAAGTAGTCCTGCACCACCAACAAATACCGACTGTTTCTCTCAGTTATTGGCAAGGGACCCAAGATGTCAACCGCTATTCTCTCGAATGGGGCACCAACATTGTACTTCTTTAGACGACCTCGGCCTCTGACCCTCGGACCTTTCTTTGCTGCACAGTCGTCACACATTCGGCACCATCTGTCGATATCTTCACGACAATGAAGCCAGTAAAACCTCTCTCGAACCTTGTTGAGAGTCTTATTAATGCCAAAATGACCGCCTGACACTGAATTATGGAGCTCCTTCAGTACCTCTGGGACCTTTTTCTCGGGGAGGACCAACTGTAGGTGTTCATGTCTGCCATCCGCACTCTCCCAGTTCCGGTAGAGGACACCATTCTTCAGAACCAGTGAATTCCACTGTGCCCAATATGCCTTAGTTGTAGCACTCTTTTCAGATAGCTGCTGCCATTCTGGCCGGTGGTCCTGCTCTTTCCAATCCAGTATTGGACACAAGTCTGGGTCACTTTGTTGTTCTTCTCTTATCTTGTCGTCAGTCCAGGAGAACTTCCTATCGGCTGTTGATGCCCGAAGCCTTGTGATTCTAACATACCGCACTCCTCTGCTCTTCTCCTCTTGCCGTTCACAATGGCGACAATTGGCGTCACAAGGTCTGCGAGATAATGCATCTGCATTATTGTGGGAGCGACCAGCATGGTGTTGTATATCAAAGTTGTATTCTTGAAGGAGTTGTATCCATCGAGCTATTTGTCCTTCGGGATTCTTGACGTTCAGCAGCCAGCATAGAGCAGCATGATCTGTTCGGGTCATTCCATGTGAAATCAGCAAATTTTTAATTTTTTGGTTGCTCTGACTATTTTGTATGATTTTTGTAATTTAACTACGGTTACTATCATGTTCCAATAGGCGAAAACCATTTTCATTAAAATTTTATCTCTCACCATATTGGATATAGGCCCTTTTATGCGGTGGCCTGCGCAGCAAAATCAGCTGTTGCAGCCATCTACGAAATCATCAATATTTAATTTCCCATTAAAGTTATATAATTTCCGTTTCTACCAACTTGCAGATAAGGGTTCACGCTTTCTTGTGATTACTATAAACACAACTTTCTTACATACTAAACTTTTATCACAAGGGCTTAAATTTTGGGTTTTAGAAGCTTAAAAAAGGCATTTTTAACACCTTGTAACCCAAAAAGGGCTATAAACCATACACTTATATATTTTTTTATTAACACCCTGGGTACCCCTCTTTGACCTCATGCATTCAAACCACCGTATTTTTTGACCCTAGCAGTGATATAAATTTTTAAAAATCAAATATTTTCAAAAATTGACAACTTTCCAGTCATATAAACTGAAAAGGGCTGAATGGAAAATTGTTTTGCTTTGCAGGTGTTAACTCCTGTTGGTATGTAACCAATCCCCACAGAAAAAGTTTTGTGGTTCAAACTGGTTAAATGTTATGAACACTCAAATATCTTCAAAAATCACTTCAGGCTTTCAGAAGTTTAAAAATAACCATTACTTATATCATGTGTCATACAAAAGTCTTTAAACATCAAACATTTGTATGTTTTGTATAAGTAGCTTGAGAAATAGTCTTTCACCTTGCACACTTAATTTATCATTATTTTACACACTTTATAAAAAAAATTCTCAAAATTGAAACACTTGCAGTTATCAAAAAAAGTTATACATTTTTTAATTTGTTAAGTTCAAAATGTAACTAATTAATCAATCTAAATTCAGTATCATGCTGAAAAGTGACAGTTCATAACTTGTAATCATCCCAAAATTACTTAGAAACCAAACTTAAATTATTCAAGAATTACTTATTGAAACGTTAGTTCCAATGAAGTTATTACTTAACCAAGCATAACAGGAAATAAATAATAAAAATTATTAAATTATTTAACCTACCCTACTTTTATGTTTATTCCTTAGTCTACCGTGGTACTTATTTCGTATGATTTTTTTTTTTTTTTTT
>PNEQ01021634.1:6484-25626 GCA_003012365.1 Medauroidea extradentata | reverse complement strand
CCACGGGAAAACTTCGGAATATCATTACAAAAAGTTGGAAAAGACCCTGACTTTTTACTTTAAAACTTTGGAAATGCCATGATGATAAGTATTGAGGCTCCTGAGATTCCAACTGAAGACTTTCTTGAAAAAAAAACTGTAGATTTGTATGCAGCGAAAAAATCTCGCAGTATTCGATTTCTGAAATAGACATCAATATCTACCATTTAAATGATTTGTTTAGTTTTGCTTTGTTTTTTTAAATATTATATTTATATATGAATATGTTCCTAATAATAATTGACAGAACTTAAAGATCATTTCCCCGAAACTTATAATCCCCCCACTACCTGGGGGAAAAACACTGAAAGAAAGCCTGTGAGTGTAGCCTTTGGCCTAGTGTGTATGTCCACGCGACTAGGCGCAGGCAACAGGATATTTCCTACTGTCCAACCACACGTGCCTATAGAGAAATGTACAACTGTGTAATGGCCAGCTAGAGTAATAATATGTATAGGGAATTTCGTGGTTTCGAGGACTTCTCCTATGTACACTCTGTCATTGGCTGTTTGTTCATTGATTGCTGCTCCAGTGAGGGGCATTTTCTACATATATCAGGGTAGCGCGGGGATTCTTTCATGTATGCTTGCTATTGGTTGACAGGTACTAACGAACGAGCTAAACAAACAGTTATCAAATTGCAGAAGTATCTATACAAGAGCTTAAAATGTACCTTGTCCTCAAATGAATTCATGAAATATCTGGATCTCTTGGGCAGTGTCTCAATTTAAAGAGTACTCTGTTGAGAGAGTACTATTCGCATAACAAGAGAGAGAGAGAGCTCTTTTCTGCCCTCTGGTGCTCTCTCTCTCTCTCTCTCTCTCTCTCTCTCTCTCTCTCTCCAGTTGGGACGATGCCCTCTCGTATTTGTAAACAAACGATGCAAATTTTACAAGTGTGTAAATTTTATTAATACAAGTTATAAACATATTAAATACATTTGTGGGTGATTCAAATAATAATTTTTAAAGTTACCAGCGTCGTATTTCAAGCGGGGAATAGCTGTTTACATGTGTTACCAAAAAAAATGTATTTTGTGTATTTAAACACATATTAGGACCGAAAATGTTAGCTGAATTTCTCGGCATAGGTGACTGTTCATTGGAAATAATTATTTATGCATTAATAATGAAATATTTGCAGTATCTTCAGTAACCCCAAACCATAACTGTAACCAAGATGGCATACGCCAGAGGGCACGAGAGAGCGAGAGCGAGTATATGACTTCATTCTCTCGCTCTTTCATACTCTCGGCGAACAGTTGAGACAGGCACACAGTACTCTCTCTGACGTTCTTGCAACAGTGAGAGCACGAAAGAGCACTCTTTGGGTGAATTGAGACACGGCCATTAGTCGTCAGTGTATCAACTGACCTAGTATGCGTGTCCTCGCGACTAGGCGCTAGCAGCAGCAGACTCCTGCCTTCCTGTGTCGCACCTCACTATCGTAGCCAGCACATCTTCCCTCGGGAGCAAGTGCCGTGTTATTCCTGCTCGTGTCGGGGTAATGACATCTCCCCGGATGTGACGCGACCCGTCCCTTGTGCAGCCGAGCAACGCGACCACAGCGTGGGAAGTCAACGCAAGGTTCATGACCACACCTACTATGCATTATGATTCCTCTTCACCACTCATGTGCACAATTCTTGGTTTTTGGGTTGTCATATTTGTTTAGATTTTTAATAAAAATGTGTTTAGGTAGAAATGCATTCTTGCTTGTTATGCATTACGTGTTAAATGCTATTTGTAAACATTATTTAAAAAAAAAATATTATAAAAATTTTTTTAAATACTGTTTACGAATAGTGGGAAAAAATCGTAATTTTATATTTGTATGAAATAGCATTAGTTTTTATATTTTTAAATGTTTTTTGCAATGGGAGTTTACAATTAGAATTTATTGGTTTGTGGACATACGCCATTGCTCATGTTCTGCTGATCAAAATTGTGTTGAATGACAAAGTACCTACAAAAAAGTACCAAAAACAGACATAAAACACACACAAAAAAGGAGGAAAATACAATCTCAGAAGAATTCTGTCAATTTTTTTTTTTTCAATTAGACAACAAAGAATTCTAGAGATAGAATTCAGTCGAATATCGACGCAACACCCAGGCACAAAAGACAGACACAAATAAAACCAGATTCCCAAAATGAAAAAACTTTCATCTTGTTCCATCGTGTTACGTCCCAGGTGAGGAAGACTCCGGCCGACTACACACTTTGAGAACTTGGCATTTATAGGGCCCTGACAATTTCGCGCTTTGTAAAAATAAAGCGAGTTGCAAGTCCAACATCTATACTATAAGGTCATATCGCTTTCGCAATTGGGACTTGAGTAATTTGGCACCTCTTGGCGAGCGGGGAGCCAGTAATATAGAAGTAATAATATGCTGGTATCATCAACGTTCATTGAGCAGCTGTTGTTCGCTTGAGACATATACATTTTGGGAGGCTATAGTCTGCACAGTATAAGTTTGCCTGTTTGTGAGATTTTGTTCTGAGAAAAGAGTTTCCGTTTGTGTGTACTTATTTTTCTTCCAGCAAGAGTGTCTGTAAACAATACTATTGCAGAGACAGTTTTTTTCAAGAAGTCAAGATGGTTTAAAGGTCTACACAACGAAGCTGCTTGGCATCTTTCTCAGGAGAGAAATGTCAAAATATCTATAGCCTATAGCATATAATAGGTAAATATTGGGCATTAACATGCAGTAGTATCAACCAGTATAGAGTATTTCCTACTGAGGGGCCTCCCTATCTGGCGTTGCAGTGAGTTACGACTAATCACTTTTTTGACTAAACTGTTTAACGATCATTATATCTGAATATGTACGAAAAGAAAACACTTCAAATATTGTCGCTATAGTTTTAAAATTTCAGCACGTTTTTTTAGAAACATAGTTTTCTGGCTTGTCAAAACGGCCAAAAGTGTATTTTCCAAACTGCCGTCTCTGGGAAATTAACAATCGGATTCGAGAAACACAGCTATAGAATCAAGCGTTAGATTTTGAACATCGCTGCTCATAATAAAATTATATGGTCACCGCTTAATGTCGGGGAAAATGATACTAGTAAAGCATTGCACGCCATCTGAGTAGCTTCCACGGAGAGGCGATAATGCATTACATGCGTCGGTCAGTTTCACTCTTACCGCCCTGCCTCATACACACAAACACAGCCTATCTAGGGAGGTTGTGTGACTGGGTAACCCTCGCATTTTATCTTGTACTATACTCTGGGTATATAGAGACCTGCACCAACCAGTCTAACAACGGCACAGATAATACAGACGTGTACATCACTCCCCTAGGTACACATCCACGGTTCGCCACTGGGCCGCAGAAATACTCGCATCTCACACGCAGCCGGTCGCCTCGCCTCGCGCTGCAGTAAAACTTCTTCCCCGGACATCAAAAGAGGCTTTTGTTCGTTGGCGAAGTGTGTGGAATTTGTGCGGCAGCCATCAAGAACCGCGAGTTGCCAGAGGCCCTTGGACGCCCGCCAGGCGTGTTGTGTACGTTACACTTGCAGCCGCCCTCGTCGTGTAGGTTACTTATTGTACGACGCCAAGCAACCAGCGTACAAGAACACATGCAGGTCAACTGTACTTTAAGGTAGACGTACAGTGACTTGCCTGTGAATCAATGTAAAATATACTGCGTTGTTTTAAAACCGTAATCGAAACTATCACTGTAAAAATCTTCCTTGAATGTTTAGGAAGTTATTATCCCAGACGCAGTATGGTACAGTTACCATACTTCGTCTTGTAAACATGCAAACATATACAGTTGTTACAATACATGTCTGGTATCTTCAGTATACAGTTGACTGTTTTATAAAAAGTGCTGGATGTCTGGGAAACTATTCTACCATACATACTTTCTTAGCGCTCCTATACGCACGTCTGGTAAATTTACAAACATTTTTTTAGAGTGTACATGGGCCTTCGCTGGCAAGCGGTCAGTCCACTCACCTCTCACCAAAGTGATCCGCACTGTAAAAAAAAAAAAACTTTATAAAATGTTTAGGAAGTAATTAACCTAACCGCAGCATGGGACAGTTACCATACTTCCGTCCTGTAAATATGCAAACATATACAGTCGTTGCAATACAAGTCTGGTATCTTAAGTATACTTTTTAATTGTTTTATTAAAGTTTATTAGTGCTAACGTGGATGTCTGGGAAACAATTATACCATACCTGCTGCCTTAGCGTTCCTATACGCAATGTGCCAAATTTTACAAACTATATTTTAGAGTGAGGATTCTATTCATCTTTGGGGTCGGGCCCCGGATGTTCGCGTGTGGGAATCGTGCCAGACAATGTCGCTGGTCGGCGGGTTTTCTCAGGGATCTCCCGCTTCCCACGCGCCATCTTAATTGCAAGGCCTCAATTCATGTCCTCCTCCGGGACTGGCAGCTGTCTACAGGTGTCCAGTCATAAATCTACAGTCCGGGTGGTGATACCCTGGCCTTTATGAAGCCTTCTCATGCGATGTTTATTTAACCGAAACTGCAAACATTGCAGGTGTTTATAAATTTCACATAATTTTATCATATTTTATATAATGAACTTACCGAGACTTCGTTTTTGGGGAAATAAATGACGTACAGTCATTTGAGGTAACTTTGAACCATTTTGGGATAACATTGCACCAGGTATTTTCTGTCATATAATAGCTATGATGTGGCCTTCAACTACTATGAAAACTTCAAGATTAACATATTTATCCATGTACAGCTCAACAGTATTATTAACATTTGATTTACTTCATTTGAAATAAACTAGGCTGATAGCACAAAGTTGCCCTGACTGGTACAAAGTTACTGCAAATGACTATATTTCCATTATGGATGCTTCAGAAACAATACTTTGCGTGAAAACCTACGTTAAGCTTATACGACATAATAATCCTAGTGTATCTATGCCACAAATCTATTTTTTTTCTGTATTTGCAGAAAACAGTTTCTTTCGTGACTAAAAGTTGAGCTGTGTTTGATACTAATACATAAGTACATTTTATCGAGTCTTAAACTGTTCCCCAAATGAGTGGCTGATGCACGTACCTGTGTCATCCTGAATGTTTCCGCATAGTTTATTACGCGAAGGAGTGAAATTATCTGACAGCCTTTAGATATATCGTTAAGTGACTTGGGCTTTTCGTGACAAAGTTTTTGCAAGTACTTGTTTCAGTGTCTTACGTGCATATCTGCAGCTCTGCTTCGTGGTCAGTGATTGGCTGTTTCGTATCGTCTTTGGTTTCTACCCGCTAACCCGTGGCGTGCGTTGTCGCAGTAATCTTACTTAAGACACTATACAGTGTTTATAGGGCCCTAATCTTACTCTGACTGACACGGTAAAGTGATACGTCTCTGCACAAAGGCAAACTGTCAATAGCCACGGAACATAACTGCAGACACAGAATAGTTAAGAATACAGAAGTGAAATAGCCGATATGACGACGATCTCGCTACCACACGCCAGCAACATGGCGGAAACACCTAACGCCAGTCAGCGTAAGGCTGATGCCCTGCTAACTGCACTACAATTGGTCTGTGCTGCAGTCGTGCACGTAAAGCATTTAAAACTTACTGTAAACATATTTTCACGAAAATAAAAGTTTCTTGCATATCTTCCATCAACACTTGATTTCCAGCAGTTTATACGCTACCAACACAGCTTCACTTATGATCGTTCGTTAAGAATGTGTGTAGGCAAACAAACGCTGAAAACATCAATTGATTTCTACCCTTATTTCGAAGCCAATATGAATAAAATACTCAATGACAATCCTAGATAATGGTACTTTCCAACTTTATGAGTAAATATTTACCCAGAATTACTAATTCGTTAACGCGTGCTAGGTTCCGGCGTCAGAGATTGTGCCTCAGAAGTTAGTAACGCTGGAAACAATTTTGTTTAAAACGTATGCTAGAACTATTGTCTAGGATTGCTATTGTTTAATTTTCGCAAATTGGCTTCAAGAAACCTACAGTTTTAGATTAACGCTTTTAGCGTTGAATTATGTACCACGCCCTCTTAAGGCTCGGCATGAATCGCCATATTGGGTTTATGTTACGAGAGTAAAGAAAGTAAAATTTGCTGTTATAGTGTGAATTATATTTGTCTTCACTGTATTGCAAGCATCTCAGTTGAACTTTTAACGTATATTTAGGCCGCAATCAGTCCAGCAAATTAATAATATAAAAATGGTTTTGACTAATTACGGCGTAAATATACCGTAAAAGTTTAATAACCGCGATGTTTGTATTGTAGCGCAAGATAAATAAAAGGGTCTATGTCAGTTCTACGACTCGTCTCTTCACCGAACGTTTTTTTTCCTCTCCCCACTACGCTGGGGGTTGTACGAGGGGGTGTTGCGTGCGGTGACACATGATGGAAGCTGTAACCAATAGGGAGGCTGTTTCTTTTTTCTTTTCTTTGACGATGCGCGCGCACTCACACACACTGTCGCGGAGAGGTGGGAACGACGAAACTACTGAGACAAAGTATTAGGAGACAAGCAGCGAACTGGAGGTGTGTCGAGTGCTCGGTCGAGTCACAGGCTTCGGCTATGTTTATTCTTGAAAAGTAAGTATTTTCAAGCGGAAGAAAGAGTTTGTAACAATTGCAACAAAGCCCATTTAGATAAAAGTCTCTATTTAATGCTGTTTACGACGACAAGAAAAACAAACCTGTACTTAATTATGTAGTTAAAACATTTAACTGGCACTGTTAGGTGACAATGTTTACAATACGTAAAGAGATGTGTGAGTAAAGGACAGTACAAGGCTGAGTTTTAATAATTTCCTTTCTGTTCAGATTATACTGACCTATTTATTAACTTAGATTTTTTTTGCCTGTTGTCTCGGCGATTTTTTGGTCGGAAAAAATGAAATTAAAAATATGGTTTTGAAAATAAACTAGAAAATGCTTTATCGTCCAAAAAGTACAGCATATCAGGAATGTTTTAAATAATTAATATCGGAAAATTTTCACAGTTTATATAGGCTATAATCTACCTACAACAATGGTCATTTCGCTGTAATTTCGACTCATTTTGATAACATACCGTAAGCGAAGGTGGCTTTGGGACACTTTTAGCCAATTTTATTTTTCAGGATGGTCTACTGCGAGACAATTTTATTTCAATTTCACACAGACATTTATTATTTGGATTTTATAGCAAGTAAATTTCTTTACTCAGAGCTGCCATACATGCGAAAAATGTTATTTGTAATGTCCTAAAGTCAGTCCACGTGTCTAAAGTCACATCTGCTTACAAGAAACGATCTGAACAAAACGAAACGTTTTCCCGGAAACTTATTATGACAGGATAATGATAAAACCGTCATTCTCGACTTGCAGAATTTCCTTAGTTGGTTATCGCATTTAACAGCATTATAATTAAAATCTAAACTGTATTTGGCCTCAAAAGGTGGTTCAAAGCGACTGTATGGACAAAAATCATAAGTAATAAATTTAAAAAAAATTGGCTTTATTTTTCTAACAAGTACTACATTACCCCCTTACTAAATTCTCCCGATAACTTACTGTAGTGCCTTGCAGTTCTTGTTTGGCGAAGTCTAATAGTACCTTGGCTGTAAAACATTGTGCTAAACATTTATGTTTCACCCGATACACAAGTTCATCATTAGTTGTAACACTTAATATTTTCTATGGTTACAACTACCAAGAACATGTTGAAGTTATATAAGCCGTCATTGATCTAAAATATTTAGTATGATCAGGTACTGGCCAGGTATGGGAGCATTTCTGACTGTGCATGTTAGGTAAGTGTGCCACGAATAAACATGGATTATTTTCTTGTGAACATAAGCTTTCATTTGCCTCACGTCTTCTATGAGATTGTTTTCATACCAAATTCGGAAAAATGTTTTCACACATAGGTTATGTATGCCCACTTTTTAATCAAAAGAGCTCCAATAAATAACAGGTGTCAAAGGAAGATTAAGGAAAAATTGAATTATTTAACAGATTAGCGTGTGAATTTAAAAATTAAAAATTTAATCTGCAACAATTACTAAGCTCATTCATGTTCCACATTGATTAAAAGGCTATGATGAAAATTACTTAGGCTATACTTGAAATAAAACGTCGTCAGCACAGCAAAAATATTTTGAGCCCAACACTGCTTAGTAAAAAAAATAATAATAAGGGCTGCAAATGTGTTATCGGGACGTAATCAATATGTGAAGAAAAAGAGAAACAATATTTTGAATAGTAATTTAAAAACTTTATCGGGTGCCATGAAAAGTAATTTCTTAAAAATACGTACTCATCATATTTAAGTAATATTATTGCACTACTAACGACCGGAAGAAAGTGACATATTGGCAAACGCAGCAAATGCCATGTTATTGTTACGATTATAGTATTACATGTCACCTGTCTTACTGATTTCTAACGTGACTTAAAATTGTGACTCTGCCATTTAACTGGACGAAACTTTAGAAAAATCGTAAGCCCGTCTATGCCATTGTTTCGTTTGCATTCAGTTGTAACATTTTGAGATAATTCAGTCTGGAAAATCACAATTTTGTTTGATTCGGAGGGCTAAAAAACAGAATTGTTAGCTTGTTACCGCTTTTAGTTGCATTTTGTCGTTACGTGGAATGTATTTTCTTTACCAGTTTTAACACACTCGGGAAACGTCAAAAAACACATAGAACACACTATGATTGAGCTTAAGGACTTGTTCCCGGGTTTTTTTCAGACTGGTGCCAATAACTCAAATATTTTTAAACCAAAAGTTTTGAAAAAAATTGAGTCAATGTGCAATTACACGATGCACAATACTGTAGACGCGTTTTTTAAGATAATGTACCATTCGCCAGCAAAAAAATAATTTCCTTTATTTTTGCTTATTTTCACGACGAAAAACGTGGTACTTTGGGTAATGAAATCTAAATAACCGTTCAGTATAATTCCACAAAAAAAAATATCAGCTACAAATTATAACATATAAGTGTCAAAACTGCGCAGCGAAACTTTTATATGAGTATTAGGTAGCAATAAAAAATATATTTTCAAATCACTGCAAAACTCCGAACAAGGCCTTAAGAGCCATGTAGGTGATAATAACACAAAATTGCGTACTTTTTTCACACTATGGCCGTTTAAAAGTTCTTTATAGGTTTCAGAATTAAAATATAAATAGTAACATTTTTCTCTAGAAGTAAGAAAGGAAAGGGTGGGGGGAGGTGAATTCACATTAACCATTTAAGAATCCTTGCCTTTCTATACCTACACTCTCAACCAATGTACAGTGAAATAAATACTAAAGCTATAAAGATGTGTAGGACAATGCCATACTTTTTTTGGAGGGTTATACGTGGGCGAACCGGAAATATAAGCTATAGGTTCTTCTGAATTTAAGGCGATTGTTAAGACTGCTCCACGTCACTCGCTATCCAATCTTTCTCGATACATGTTCCACCTTACTCGGGTACTGCTGCAATTGTGAACGGCACTTAAGAAACATAATTAATTAAAAATAGTATTCTCAATAATGGCGCTGTATGAATAATAAAGTAAGAGACAGTATCATTCTTTGTGTACGAAGTCAGGTTCTCGTCACTGTTAGTTTCCTTGCGTGGAATTGGCGTGTAAAAAGGAACAGAGAGACGGGAGCGACAAAATTCGTCCGGCCAAGTAACAGGAGCTAAGAACAAAACTATAAGTGTGCAGACTCAGGGTTGGTGATGTTTTTACAGTGTATAGAGGAAACATATTTCATACCGAAATGAAAGTTATTGTCAGAACCACGGAAAAAGATCGTTTACCAGTAACAAGATAATAACTTATATGTAAGAGTACAATTAATGATATGTTTAACTTTCGTAATAATAAAGTATGGTGACATGATTTTATATTGCCAGAATAATAGCAAACTCTAAACGGTAATACAGGAGGTAATTTAAATAGCTGTCTGTAAAATAAGTGTTTCTTTTCGTTATTTATACGTACAACAATTTCTTTCGTTTTAAGCCAACAGATTAACTGATGTTAGAATTACCAAAAATAGAAGTAATACCATCTTTTTTATAAAATCTTAACAATAAACGTAAAAAGTATCGAATCATGATCATAAGTTATCAAGTGTGAAAATCGTGATGGAAGAATGTTTCTTCAGCTCTGTGATAGGATAATTGCACTTTCTGACTCGCTATACATGCTCGTGACGCAAATGCATAGAGACTAGAGTACAACATAGCATTCCCTGCAATGCTGCTCTAATGCCTGTATACAGCTAACTATGCACGTAGCTGTAAAGAATGGTAGTGCTAACAATCTGTACCTTTAGCTCCAGCTATAGGCTATAGAGAACTGAAAAATCTGTTCTTCGGTGTTTACCGTGTAGCAGGGTAACGTCAGCAATTATATGGTAACTCTAATAGTCGCTTCTAAGTGCATTATACACAGCGGCAGTGTGCACTGTTTGGATCGGAACGTCGTCACAACTACCAGTCTCAAACTCTATAAAAAATTAATAATTATTCTCAATTCAAAGTTCGGTATTGTACAATACAGGCCAAAAAGTATAGTTTTTTTTTTATCCGACGAGCTCCTATATCCCGAGAGGAATGTTAGGGTTAAAATCTTGTGCTCTGTTATCAAACAATACACTAAGAATGTTCTCACAACTATTTGTTTAGTTCCTAGTATGAACACACTGTTCCTGCTGCCAAAAAAAAATCCTACGGAAAATAGTTTGTAACACTATTTGTACAGTTATGCTACTAGATTGGATATTCGCGAAAAGGGGGAGGGGCAAGGGGACAGCCCCTCCCCCCGAAATGAAAGTGTCAAATTTTATAATAGAGGCCTGAACCTGGTGCCATTTTTATACAATTATACATTATTTTAACACGTAATTACATAACGCTTAGCAAAACACAACGTCCTGAATTTATTTTTTGTACTCCATTCGATAACCACTGGAACAATTGGTTCTATGTCAGTTGCACATCCTCGTCAGTTGAACCACTTTTTTTTTTTCTTTTTCTTATCCCCTCTACGGCTCGGGGGCGTTAGGGCGAGGAAGTAAAATGGCGAATGTAGGCCCGGTCAGTTGATTGAAATAAACTGGCACAGGAGATTCTAGTATCAGTCTGTCGTGAAGCAGAAGGAGGTACGTAGGCTAACTGTAGCGAACGTAGTCATCTCTTGAAGGATTTTTTGTCCTCAAATGTCGGCCAAGCAGTGTCGGTGCTCCGACCACACCGCTGGAGGTTTGGCGAGGGGGACAGTGGGGGATATGGACGGCACCACACTGTGTGGCCAAACTGGAGAACAAATTATTTCACGTGCTATGAGCAATTCGAAATATATCAGACTTTTTTGTTTAGAATTTTTTCAAATTGAAGCAATAGGTGTTTTTTTGTATAATTTTTGTAGACTTTTGCTTCCGTTGGTAAGAAAGGTATACAATATCACCTTGCGCTTAAGACGTCCAATTGCGCGTGCTTGTACAGGGTGTCTACCATATTGTGAAAGTAAAGTTTAGTGACTTTTTATTGAAAAACGGTTCAAATAGAATTAATATTTTTTTTAACAAGTGCAACACGCCCGACAATTTTTATTGTGTTTCCTCCAACTGCTGATAGCGCGAAGCATATCCAATTTTAAAATGTGCAATTAATATATACCTTAATTTAAGTTGTCTTTATGAAGATGACTATGATAAATATCCAAACTAATTATTTAGTTTACTTGCACAGTGCACGACAAATACTAGTAGTGTGAACATACATGTTTGACAAATGATTCGACAAGAATCAAACACCAAAATATAGATACTTCAAATTAGTGACTATTGTGGGACTTTCGTGACTTTAGTGACCTAGTAGACACCCTGTTGTAGGCATTAGTCGATTTCACTCAACCGTAAGGAAAATTTAATGTCGTTCAAAACTAACAACAAAATTACTATTTTATAAATTCCATTACGGATAAATTGTAACATTAATTTAAAAAAAATTGATTCCGTGTAATCTTTTCCAAATAAATTTACACGCACACGTTTTGTATATTTATTATTTTGTAGAATTTTTATAGAAACGTACGTCTATCTTCCAATTACTTATAACGATAATATCGACATAACTTAAAAGTGGAAACATGATTAGTAATATTTCGCAAGTGATTTGCGTAAGCAATTCGTATGTTGTGACACATTTGTTGCATGATTACTGTTTATTTCCTTTATTTTCAAAACTTTATTTTTAAACGCTTCTTGCTATGCATGTGTGTAATATGTACCAATGAATTTCACTCTCAACTAGGAGCCGCGGTGGCAGGATGGTGAAACCATTCCCCTTCCACCAAAACGATCCATGTTCGCCTCCCGGCGGGGTCGGCCCCCGGATCTTCGCATGTAGGAATCGTACCGCTGGTCGGCGGGTTTTCTCGGGGATCTCCCGTTTCCCCCGCCCTTTCATTCCGGTGCTGCTCCTAAGCCACCTCATGTCACTACTCACCAGCGCTAAAGACCTCGATGTTCAGTGCTGACCAAAGTCTCTCACTCTATCTTAACTATAAGTGTGATTGTTGATACAAAATATCTGTACTATTTTTGTTCAAAATGCTTTGACACTTAAATTAAAAAGTTTGTAGTTAAATTTATAATTCTTACATAAATACTGTATCTCCTTCTTCAATGTAATATCTTATTGTTGTGTAAGTTCATAACAAATGCATAACTTTTTATGTATATGCATTTTGACTAAAATATTCACGAAAGAATTACGCATAACACACTTATAACTTTGTTTCTGTCTAACTTTAGACAAAAAATAATACATTTCATTAGCATATTGGTAGAATGTTGATAAAGAACTTAAATATAAATATTTGTACAAATAACTTTTATTTTACCTTACGGCACATGTGACAGTAGGTTGGAATAAATTGACGGGAAGCGGAGAATTCATATAAAAATAGATGAATTCTTTGTACTTTCGTTCATATGATTGCATATTCACCTGCTTCTGACGGAATGAACCCTCTTAATGTAATCATATCAAACCCCGGACTGAAACGTAAGTAACCTTGACAGGGTGAGGGACATAACATAATGCTAAAGACATTACAGAACTGTACAAGGGTTTGTAAGTTAACATGATTGTACTAAGCAAGGGAAATCCTATACCAAACAGTTATTTAGAGCAAGTATTTTGCAGGAGCGATAATTTTCTGATTTATTACTTATGACATCGCTATTGTGTACATTAAATGCAGCGTAAGATATTACGCTGAATAAATGCGTCACTTATTCTGGTAATTGTTCATGCATTTGGCAAAAACTGTTGCGTAAAATTTTCATTCTGTATATTTTCTATGTTGATTATAAAAAAAATCATCTGTGATCTCTTGATTCTATCCCCTTTCAGTTATTGCTCGGGTCTGTTTATATGAATAGAAAAGTCACTTAAAGATGAAATACAGAAGTTACAGAATGCTTGTCTGCGATATGTCTACAATTTAAAGAGAAGGGAGCACATAACCAAATATTTACAATGTTCTATACTCTATACATTCTAAGGTTGCAGCTAATTCATTCAAGTGAAGGACAGTAAAATTATTGCACAGCATAAATTTCATTTGAAATATTGAAAAATACAAGGGATCTGTGTTACGGCACCATCAGAATGAGAGGAATGAAGATATAATTCAATTGCTTTAATTTATTTCGTTAGCAATTTTAATTTCTGCTGTAACCTTAGAATGGACAGAGTATAGTTGGCTGGATATGGTCACTCGAAGACTGCGACAGTTTGCCAGGCAGACGGCAAAAATTGAAAGTTCTAAACAACCAAAATATCTTTATAATAAGTTAGAACAACTTATACCTGATCACGGACATTTTAAACGTGACAAAAACAATTTGAGAATTCCGGTTCATGGCACGTCTACGTACAGAAAATCGTTTACGTATTTAGCAGCCAAAATGTGGAATGACCAGCAGACCGACAGACTAAAGTACTATCCTAAGAAGCTAAACTCAGGTCCGCTGTATAAGCACAGTTTATTTTATTTACCTTTGTGTAAGACATTTAAAAAATGGTATGTTGCAATAGTTTTGAAATATATGCATTGTTATTTAACTATTTGTACCAGTTATTTGTTATCTCACTAATGTGTTAATTTTTTATTATGCTTAAGCATTGATGTAAAAGGGATTGTAGTGATTCACGTACTTGTGGCAAACCGGCCATTGGCTGAGCTGTACGTGGGTAAACAAATAAAATAAATAAATAAATATATTTAAGAAAACGGCAGTAAACGAGGTAATATAGTAAACGTCCCCACGTTATCTCACTGAATCATTCGTACATAAAAATTACCTTTCAGTATGGTTGACAGCAGGAAAAGCACTTTTAGTGAGAAAAAAAATGGTTAAATGTTTTATCAGAAGTATACATGCTTCAAATACTAATATTTCTTAACACATAGTGTCGTGTGGAATTCTTTTCTATTTATGGGAGGAAATCAACAAAATAAGGGTTCAAATGTCACATTAAATCATGCGGGGACTGTCTCACTTAACCAACGTATATTGTCACGGATTGTTTTGTTCATCTCTGTGCGGCCCACATTGCAGTAGAATATTTTATAAATTTTTTCAATGACCTGTAAACTATGAATAAATAAGTACTTATTGTATTTCCTTTATTAATTTGGATTTACATTTCCTCGAACAGCACAAGGCCTTGGAAGAGGAACACAGGGGTAAGGGGCAGGAGTCGGCATGGGCTTGTTTAAGGAACCATCCCAGTATTCTCCTGAAGTGATTTAGGAAAACTCTGGAAATCCGAAATCAGGATGGGATCAAACCTGGGTCCTCCCGAATGCGAGGCGAGTGCTTTACCACTGCTTCACTTTAATTTTTTACCTTTATCTGCATTCCTATATCAATATGTTCATTTCGATAAAGAAAATAGGTTTTGTCTGAAAGCTAAATATTAGAAGGTGATCTAGTATAATTTAACATGTGCCTCTCTATTTGATCACCACATGACTCCCGGAGAGTTATTTTGAGACAATGTCGTCCTAATATAATGGATCACAATAACTCACGTTTAAGGCCCGATATTACAAACCTCTTTCGAATGACAACCAACTGCTATCCCAATAGAGAAAGCATTGGTGAGCAGTTGGTTGTCATTCGAAAGAGGTCTATACGGCCCTTAATTTAGTGACATTAATAATATGTTTGCAACTAGATGATATTTCATTAGTAACGCATTGGACAACTTACAATTAGTACCAGTAAGTAAATACCTTGGTACCTGGTCTGTAATGAAACTTGCTACTGTTTGACTAGTGAAATTGGAGCCATAGGAAAAACAGCCGAGCCCCTAGGAAATAGAGTATAGTGGAGTCGAACCTTCAAGTCACTGAGTTCGCGAAATTATCCTGTCCTTGCGAAAAAGTATTTCTGTGCCATCAATGAAGGCATTTCAGAAAAAAAAACAGCAGTTGCTCTAAGTATAAAATTAGATGAGATATTATCAACATATACAACTGAACAAGTGCTGTAATATCAAGTCATTCGTTGTTGTAGCTCTGGACTTAATGTCTTGAGTATGCGAACGATTTTATAGAGAAACGCATGCTAATAAATAAAGAAACGTAACACATTATCAAGCATTCTCTGTTTGACATGACAAAATTAAACGCATACTTTCTGCCACACAATGATGTGCAGTGGTTGTGTTACAAGCAGCCTAGCCAACGTCACTTCATTAATTAATTGATACACTGAAAATATTTATCCTACATATTCCTTCTTATACATGATCAAATCGTCTTGGGCTTTCATGATTTAGTCACACTTCAGAGCGTCCTTGTTAAACATCAAGTTGTATTTTGTTTTATAATTAAATAATAAATTTTCACACTAAATTTTTATGGTAGTATTCCTCCTGCCATACTTCACGGTACGGACAAATTGAACACATTTTGGATTTTTTTTTACATAAGCTATCACCAAACAAAACTAACACATTCCGAACTGACATCCTGTACATACGTCTGAGCGTTCAGGGCGAGCCCGGCGCGCGTTCACTAAATACAATATCACCTCTACGCCCGAGGCCCTCAAATGGAGCGCACACTTGCTGTTTTTGGATTCCGTCTATAAGAATTTAGATAATAACAGTATATTGTAAAGTATTAAACAAAAATTAAGTGACGTTTTTGTTCTCAAAATATTCCGTTGTGGAATTTTCTTAATTTCAAAATTAAGGCAAAATGAATTGCGTTTGGCTTCTCTCCAACTCAATAAATTTATATTATGAAATGTGATAAAAGACAAATAACCACCCGAAAAATATAATTTTTAAAATGATTTTTCTCAATACTTGTTCGTTTTTAATATTTCAGCTAAACGACATTAATTTTACCGAAGCTCTACGCACAATTTTGTGGCTCAGACAGACGGTGTTAAAAACCTAATTGGTTCATTATTTCACCCTTCATTGCACATAAGTGGAGTGCGTTATAAAATACTTTGCATATAAGTTAATTTAAAGAACCATTCATGTTTGTATTACTATGTACTAATAGGTGAAAGCAAAAGTGATTTCACAGCAGCGCATCGCTAGAGATATGTCTCACTATCGCTGCAAGAGCTTGTGGTTTCCAGTGCCTTGATGTGCTATGATGATGGATTTTGCATGATTGAATGGATAGCATGTCCAGCTTGTGAACTTAACGAGGCCGTATTATGGGTCTGTATACGTGATTCCAAATGATCACTATTTAAATTTCGGCTGAAAATTTAGCAAATGCATCGTTGGTATTAATTTATGAAAGCAACACTTATAGTCATGGCGTAGTGAGCCATAGAATACGATGGGCGTTATATTATTAAATTATTACCATATTTTATCCTGGCCACGCTGCAAGCTTATGTCAGGAATGGGGACGTGAAAAAGTTTTTTTTATTCTAATTACTTACAAAACTACATCAAACATTTATTTATCATCAAACTGAGGTCACATAATTTAATATTTAATTTACTATTAACATTGCCTTTACTATCTAACAAATTGATAAATGTCGGACTTCATGACAATATGTTATAACATTCTACTATCCACTTAACATTTAAAATGTAATATTCTTGACTATTCGCGGGGGCCGAGTGGTCAGACCACCACGGCGATCTGGGTTCGATTCACAGCGTGGTCGGACCCCGTATTTTTGCATGTGGGAATCGTGCTGGACGATGCCGTTGATCGACGGGTTTTCTCGTGGATCTCCTATTTCCCGCCCTTATAATTCCGGCGGTGCTCCATAGTCCTCTCATGTCACCCTTCAGCGTTTAAGACCTCTACGTTAAGCGCTGCTGGCCAAATTATATCCCTCATTCGAATATTTCTATACAGCCAATAATTGTGTTTCCTAGTCTAACCTAGTGATCCGTCACACACACGAAGGTATCGTCCGAGCACTCTTTCGCTGAATACTTCCATCGCCACACGATTTTCGCTGCTACACTGCCACCTCTTGTTGTCCACTTCGTTGTTCCTTGCCTTGTCATCTGTCATCACCTCGCCGCCGTCTGTTAGTCAAAGTTCACGGTGCTTCAAGCACTAACCACTGTTACCAGTACAAATAACATATTTTCGATGCAGCGTAAGACGCACGCGTGAGGCAGCATCCACCTTTCCCATCCTCCCAGTACTCCTCTCTCCGAACCATGGGAGATGCTGATATCCTACCCTCTTCTGAAGTACTACACTGCAAAGCTTGGACACAGTAGTAATTTTACAAAAGAAAGTATTTCGGCTGTTTGGGGCTAGAAACATGGTATCGTATTTACATATTCATTCAATGTTTAATAAGAAATCATACCAATATTTCCATACTTCCATTATGTCGAATATACCCACGCAAAGTTATCTCCATGCAGGTGTGGATTATGGAGGGACAGCCTCTGTCCTAATATCCATGGTAAAGCAGCCCCATAGTTTATAAGTATACATTTAAAAATTTAAACCATCATGCTACCAACGCCATTCCTCTAAAACTTGCCTCTGATCTCTCAACAGATGCATTCTTGGCTTTGTCAATTTTATTGCCTACAGGTCGTACTGTTCCAACCTTTCTCATCTATACAGTTGTTACGGTACAACATATTTTAAGGTGGTCCTCATGAAATGTATCAATTAGTAACTCCTGCATATGGCAACAGTTTGAAGTACAATAAAAATAATTGGTTTAAAGGATAGGTCTCAATGCTGCGGCCATTCACTAACTCAATAGATACCTTCAGAGAATTGGAATGGTACATGTCAGTGCATCGACATAAAGCAGCAATTTTTAATTATTTGGTAGAATCCAGAAAAATTCACTGACTTAATAGCTGTGAACATGAACTTCAGTGCTCATGTCATTTCATCAAGCTAATGACCCATGGCAGACTTGATCATGTTTACAACAGTTCAATAATAAGAACATTATATTCTATAACGATTGGTTAATCGTAATGAAATATCATAAAACACATAGCAGGAGGAGAATGCAGCAAAACAAGCAGCACTGGGCCAAACTGGTAATGATGTGGAAGTGTCACATCCTTGAAGGAGGATACTTTTGGCATTGTTTACAAAATGTGTGTGCTGACTCCTTCCTGCAAACGAAACGTTAATAAATTAACATAACAGCTTGTAGCTTATATCTTAACACTCAGAGAACCCAAGCAGCCAAAAAAAATGTTTTTGCATCACCATTTGACACTGACCATAGTAAAAAACTTGTCACATCTTGTCCAATGAGTTCATGTCAGCAATGACTTAACAGGTAGTGGCGAGTCCCAGCCCATTTTGACAAATCATAGAAGTTGTTTCATTTGCTTTGCTTAAAGGAATGATGGGGAATCTACCCTAGTAGATTAAATATATTCTACTGTATCCAATATGAAGTCCCGCATACTATAACTAGTCGTTGAAAATATAAGCGAAAGGAAGATGGGTAAGTAACATTTACTAATATTCTGTTGCAGTCCCAGAATCTTAGCCGACTTATATTCATTGAACATTCTTGAATTAGCTCACAATGGACGGCTTGG
>PNEQ01021623.1:0-25105 GCA_003012365.1 Medauroidea extradentata | reverse complement strand
TGTCTATACCATTCTTCGCACCCCCACCCGGCCGTCAAAATCCTCTCCTCTGATTGGCTCCCAGCTATGCCCAGAGGCGGAGCAATCCATGCTGAATCCAGGAGTTTGTAAGGTGTTGGGTAAGTGTTAAGACCCACTTAACTCCTCAAGTCATCGGATTCCTGGGATACCACTGTTGCCGCAATCCGCCACTTTTTGGTGACTTGTTGATTACCCAGCACCCACTTACTGCCGTCCTGCGACGCCACTGACGCCGCGGGGTTGTGCACTCGTCTTCCTACTCTTCCGCGACGCCACCGACGCCGCGGGATTGCGACACCGTAACATCGTGTCCGAATAATATGCTAATATAACATTTCAGGTCACAATCAGCATACAAATATGAACGGAAACACTGCGATCGCGTGGCTACTCTACCTACTGTTTTAACTTTTAACAAGAAATAGTTATTGAATATTTTAATTGTGACCATTATAATCCGTGATTTTTATCTCTTTGTTACTGTAATAATTTTGTAAATAAATTCAAATGCTAAATAATACGTTTCAAAAGTACAAAGTTTAACGTGTTCTTGTTATAGCCATGGTAAATCGGCAGCGCTCATCATGCCTTCATTCGTTTTTAGTCTGGCGCGGGCCGGCGAATAATAAGCCGTGACTTACCTGACACCATTTTGGGACACGGCGCAAACACGTCTAGGAATACGCTCAGCGAGTAAGGTCTGTGTCGTTGCTTTTCTGGCGCCTGAGATGGTAGTGCTTATGTAGACCCTAACTTTTTGTTTAGGAATACCGGCCTTAGTGTTGCCTACGCTATCACTACAGGACCGCGTACTTCGAGAATTGTTCCTAGCGGCGCGGGCGTAGGTACAAGAATAGTCGCTAGAGTATGCTTCTCTATACTTTGTAGTATACTAGCGTAGGCACGAAACAACAGACGTGTATGCGTGCCAACTTGTTTGCGAAACTTTGAAATTAACCCACATCGAAGCATATTTTGTCTGAAGCACTTAAAAAATGTAACGTGTTCAAAGTTGAAGTTTAAAACCATTTTAAAAGTCATTACAAATGGCCCATGCAATGAGGAGTGTGAAGAAGCGTAAAAAATCGTCAAACAATAATGTAAGTACATATGTGAGACGTCTTAGCGAGCAGAATGTGAACCTCGCAAACCGGCTAATATTAGGCGCTTATGAAAATTCACGAGGGTCAGGTAGGTCAACCAAAATTTCAATTTTTTGATGTTTGGAAACTTACTCCAGGTAAATTTGCCCGTGCTCGAAATTTCAATCGATGGCCTCTCGGTCAATAACTAATATTAATATTATATTTGATTGCAAAAATAATACGTGTGAAGAATGCACTATGTATGTAGAATTTAGCAAAATATTTACCATGTGGATAATATGTAGGTTTTTTTTATTCCCGCAATTTTAAAACCTTAAATAGCAATTCAAGGGTTACGATGTCCTGGTAATCGATATGTCTTGGTCACGTGAGTGAGGTAACCCTTCCTACTCCAGCGAGTGAATTTTCATAAGCGCCTATAGTGAAGCTGGAGAAAGGCTTCCATGTCCCGGCCTGTAGTAATAGCGTATACTAGCGACCTGAAAAATTCGCGTTTTCATTTGGGCACAGGCTAGAATTCAAAGTACTTTAAGTTCGCGTCACTTCCGCTACTGGCCCTTGTCTAATCTGACACTTTATCGAGAGAACTGAGCCAATAATGAAGAATCAACTAATTGCAGGTGCAGTAGAGGCAGGGAAATCCCACTAATTCAATGACTCGCATGCTAGAATCCATTGTCCTATGCATACTTAATTCCTGTCTATTCGTTCATTGTCTGTTTCAGTGAGTAGAGCGGACAAATTGTCGGGGCTTGAGTATGCATAGATAGTTGATTCGAACGTGTATGTCATTTAATTTGCGAAAGTTTCCTGCCCCTAGGAATCAGTGTAGCAGCGAACAACCAATTAACTGCTGATGTCTACTTGAGTAAATATATATTCTTGGACGATAGATAGGTCAGTGAACACACGAATATTTCCGCTCTCTACGTATTACATACCAGTGATCAGGGAAAGACATTGCGGCTGAAGAGCTCAAAGTGCTATTAAAACAACCCTTCTTAGCAGGACAGTTCACATTTAATTTATCAGCATATTTTAAATTGCAGTGTGTGTATTTCAAATGGTTACAAAGTATTACATTTGAATTAAGCTCCCTGAAATATTTTTTACAGCTATAAAAAGAAAAGTATAGAAATTTATGTGGTTCATTATTATGGTAACTAAGGAATGGAAAACATCGATGGAATGAACAAGGATTGCATTAAAGTCTGTAGTCAGAAAATAAAGCGAAATTACCACGTATTTATCCACGAGGAACACCTACGGCATCTTTTAATCAGAGGCGAACAAAATGCCGAGGTGACAGATCAATACACTCAAATTCAGAATAAGTGAATATTCACTCTTTACAAGAGGTCTAACTGGCTTGAATTGTTGGATCTCTGCTTCAACGAACATAATTGAGACAATAATAGGAATCAGCAAATATTCACATATTTCAATTATGGCCGCAGTGGTGCAGTGGTCAGACCACTAGCCTCCCATCAAAGCGATCCAGGTTCGATTCCCGGCGGGATGAGTCCCCCGATGTTGGTTAGCAAAAATTAACGTGTTACTACCGTGACTTTGTCTGCGCCTGGTACAAAGGGCGTCCTTTCCGGGGTGCGATATCCTGAATACTTATTTATTTTTCTTACAGGTTCCAATATTTATTGCAGATATTTCAGAACTGACTCGGTGATTCCGACTTACACTGTAAACAACACAAGCGAAAGCCTAGTTAACAAAGTTGCGACCGAGGTGACCGGATGGTAAGACCATTCCTCTCTCACCAAGGCGATCCGGATTCGAATCCCGGCGGGGTCGGTCCCCGGATTTTCGCATGGGGGAATCGTGCCGGACGATGCCATTGGTCAGCGGGTTTTCTTGGGGAGCTCCCGTTTTCCCCGGTCTTTCATTCCGACAATATTCCATGCTCACCTCATGTTACCTCAATGGGGTTGACCAAAATCTCCCACTCACACACCCTAGTTAAGGTTAATTCTACCACAGGTTAGATAGAAAATGTTTCCTCTTATGGGATTTCGTCACAGGGAAAATTTCTGCCGCTAGTTTCGCTGCTGTCGCTAAGGGACCAGAAAAATAATAAACGGTATTAAAATTAAATTTTAATAGGCTTGGAAATGACACAAGTTAGTTAACTTAATTTTAAACTGAAAAGAAACCAATTCCGCGTTTTAAATTATCAACATAATGTAACTTAAAACTCAGGAAAGCTCTGTGATTGGTTAGTTTGCACCTTTTACAGATACCCACGCTCAAGCGGCAGAAAATTTTCCTGTGCTAAACTTTTAACTTTGATCTTTCTAACCTGTAGTAGAATTAACCTTACCCTAGTTAACAAAACATCGGTCAAGACGAAGACACAGACATGGCGCAAGCTACATCACTACCGCCTGGACGGGAGGGAAGTTCTGGACTTGGGGATATAAAACCAGACACTCGTGTAACGGTCAAGCCGAGAACAAACTCTGCGCTCAAGAGCCACGCGTGAACACGAGCCAGAAGACAGCACGGGAGATGGTTCCACGCTGTAGTTGTTGTTGCAATGTTGGCTGGAGTGCTGCCGAGGAAAACAGCGCAACATTTGAACTGCGCCGGATCACTGCTGGCAGCAGACAACAGAACATCACACTCGAGAGCCTGCCAGCCAGCCGAGCGAGTCCTTGGACTCCTTTACTCCCGTCGAGCACTGGGGCAAACGGAAGTGTGCACAGCCTGTTCTAAAAACAACTGTCCCTGCTCGTAAATGCTTGTGTGTATCTCAGGACAATCCTCAAATAAGCATTAGATCATGTTCTGTTGCGTTCTATCGGTATCTTTATACGGACTGAACGAAATGTATACCCAAGATGAAATTGTTTAGATTTTTCATAATATTGGAAAATAAATACCTACGAATTCGTTAACGAGACACAAACGCGAAGCGTGCACAGTAAAAAAAATGTCCGTTTACAAAACAAATTCTCTGGAAACTAGTTTCCAAACAATCTCTTTGTAAGTTAGTACCTGTACCGAATATGGCCCAGTTCTCAATATGGCCCACTAGTCGCCATTGTGTGGTAACGCCGAGATCGATGTGGAATCAATACACACTAGTCTCAAGTATGAACATACATCATCCAAAAATATCTGTCTTACATCATCCATGTGTTATATTACTAATATAATTAATGACTTAGGCACGCATGATTGTTGAACCTTAAGCGGGCCATATTCGGTACAGGTACCTTTAACAAAAATAATGTTAACTCGACAGGAAACGCTTGCAAATGTACAAAAATTTATGTTTATTTACTAACATTTTTGCATGTTTACAAATAAATTCTTGTACATTTTACAATAACTGTTTGAAGAGACACAAAATAATTTTTTGGCAACCAGTTTCCAAGAACTATGTTTGTAAACGTACAAAATATTTTGTCAAATGTGACAGGCCGTTGAAGGTTATTTTGGTTCATATCAAACACTTTGTTTATAAAAATATATCCTAATAGTCCCCCCTCCCCAAGCATTTGTAACATTTAGACCACTTTAATGACCTCCGACATTCTTGTTGCAGTGCCTAGGTTGATAAATGTTTTGAAATTAGTTTACAACATTTATTTTTGTAAAAGTACGAATATTTATTACTATGCGGTCATGTAATAAGGGGAGCGGTATTAGATCCCACTATGCGTATGAACGGTATTGTAGCGTATCGGAATCATCTTAGTTTTCAAGCAAGCGAAACTTATAAACGTATTTCTTATGTTCATTTATTAAAAGAACGCACCCATTTAAATATGCCTAAACGTTTGTTAATACGGGACCTTTATTAGAAACATGCACTTGGAACATCTGAAAATGACTACAAATGTCTTTTACAGACTGATTTATAAAACAAAATAAACCATAGCTCTTTCGAAAAACTGAAACAAAAAGAATAATTCATTTGACATTACAACATACTGTTTATAAACATAATTAGAGGATCACCATTTCAAATCATACAGAATGAAATAATACTACGAAAACAACTGCACGCTAACTTAGTTTTTAACGCATAAAGGAGGTTCTTTACTCCCGTACCATGTTGGTATCCACCTCTAGCGAGAGTAAAATTAATCGGACGAGGAATTGTCCGTCCAAAGTTATTGGTGGACGAATTGGTGAATTTTATTACCACCGCAGAGTCGAAGTGCCACCAATATGTCAACAGTGACAGTAATAGAAGGAAACACAGTCGTATGTTCCGATCCTACAAGTGCGAGGACGGGTGGAAACAGGCGCGATTGAAATCGTAGTCGACATCAGTCAAGAAGATCGCTTTCAACAGGTGTTGATTCAGAGCAGTGGGCGTGCCATCTCTGCAGCGATTCCATCCAATTACTTTGGTGTCGTGCAGTGGTGTAGCCAGGATTTGTGCAAGAGCTGGAGGGGTTAACCTGAGAATAATACAATGGACACCTACCGTCTCTTTAAAGCGGGGATCCGGGAGCCTTTTAGATTTCAAGGAGTAAATTGGTGCTATTTTAGCAGTTTTCGATTAATAATACACTGATCAAAATATTTTTAATCTTTTAGTATGATTTTCTTTTTCCAATTTTTTGTGGAATAAGGCAAGGGAGGGGGGTAAAATCCCCAACCGTCCCTCCCGGTTTGCTACCTACGGTCATGGTGTCCTGATGTAAGACTGTTCGGCGCACTCTGTCCATGAGTAAATATAAGGCTTTAAGGGTGTTCAAGTGGTACAAAACCATAATTTTATATTTTCATGAACTGGTGTTAGTTTTGTAGACTAGCATATTATTCTCATAACTGTACGCCAAGTCAAAATTTGCTAGTTACGCTGCCATGCAAACAGTGGAAACCAATTTACTTAATGAAATGAAATAATTCACTGCGAGATTACATTCCACGAACTACGTAACCTAACATTTACAAACCCACAACGTAATATTTTGAATCTTTAAAAAATTCGGGCATGTCATTGAGTAAGGGGATGTGCAAGAAAAAAGTTGCGGCAACAGTTGATCACTAAGTTTTTATAACATTAGGTTACGTCGCCCACAACATGTTATTTCTCTGCAAATTATTTCGTTTTACTATGTCAACTGGTCTTCACTACTTTCATGGCAGCGTAACACACAAATTTAGACTCTAACGTACCGTAATGAGGAAACTATGGGAGGTAAAATTAATTCGTAAGAGGAAAATGTACTCACAAGTATCGTCTACAAAAGTAATAATACTATTTCGTAGAAATATAAAATTTTGAAACTAAACACACCCACACACCCTTAAGGATCTGAGTTTTAACATTTTTATGACAGTTTTTTTTAAACATAACATTGTTGCTGTAACTGATTTTAACAACGTACTCAGATTCTGTCGAAACAAAATACAGCATGGCGGTAGCTAGTTAACTACCGTAATTTACTTTTAATTGATTAATTAGCTAAAATATTATAACATTTGTCTCGAAAAATTACACTTCATAATAAAACCAATTTGTAACAAAATTACACAGCAATTTGACGTTATGGGCTCTCGTCAGGTTACAAAAAAAGTTATCTCGAAAGCCGAGATATTCGGGTCAAAGTCCTTGAGTTGGTAACTATTCCTCGCCTGTTAACTGAAAACCGTAGAAAACTTAGTAATAATTAGGCCTATGTACTAAAATACACAGAGAATAGTAAAATTAAACTCTTCTACTAAGGCTGGGTTTATAAACTACGCAACGCAAGAACGTAAGACGCAAAAATCGAACATACAACATCGATATATACCCGTTTCTAAAAAACGCAAGAAATTCAAGACGCATGGCTGTAACGCAAGAGTTCACCAACTTTCAACTTCTTGCGTTTTACCGCCCTCTAAATCGACAATTTGTTTGGCGAAAACATTTGAAACTAGTTACACGTGTCTTTGTAAGCCTGTGATTCCATTATTACGATACACATTTGTTTACGTTTATTTAGAATGTGTCTTCAAATACACGTGCTTATAATCGTAACAAGTTATTTTTCTATGATTATATTTATTTGGTTATTATTTCAAAATACAGCAACAACCGACTATTTACAAAACAGAGACGAGTGACAAAACGTAATCGTGATTGAAAAATACATAGAGAAACTTTCTGTTGCCTCTTCGAAATTTTGAGTGGTACTGTTGGTTATATCGTGTAGCTTGTGTTGTTTAACAAAATACTGAAATTTCGTTCTGTATTTTACGAAATGCGTTTCTTGCGTTGTTGCGTAGTTTATAAACCTGACCTAAGAGACATTATCACTAACTCCACTGGCTATTTTGTTAAGCTATAAATATGAGTATTTTCTGAATGACAAATGGCTGATTAAAATCGTCGCATCAGCAATATCACTTTTAACAGTTTTATGTGACAAATACGTGTCTCACTAACTCGTCAGACGCACGACAGAGCGTCGAGTCCGTATATAATAAGCCTCCCTTAGATTTTTGATTCAGTCGACCACGGGCGCTGGAAGAGCAGGGTCACGATACTGTCAACTCTTGTAGCGGCAACTCAATACCGCATCATGGAAGGAGATGTGCACTTGTTATCACAGACATACACCACAACTAAATAGTTCACATAGCTATAAACCTGTTATCGTTCTAATTACAAGGAATGCCATTATTCACTAAAAATCAATACATTCGATCGACATAAAATTCTTTTCATTTTAGTGTACCAAAGATGACACTAATCATCGATATACAATTCTTCATATTCCGTAATTTTCTATGAATACAGTAGTATTGTTTTATGATTTATAACATTTATCACGTAGTCCATTATACTAATTTCATTGTAAGATAAGATATTTCTGTGCAAAATATTTCATTTAAATATGCCTGTTGGCTTGTGTTTGGTGCATGCTCATCTAACATGCGAGTTTGGACTATAACTATGCATGCTAAAACTATTCCAGACCAGTAACAAACATTGTAGTCGCTGGTAACGTCTACAAAATTAACATTATTTCGTAGAAATATAAAATTACGGAATTCAATCTTCAACTGCATTAATACTTGAACAGAATAAGAGTGTCATAGAAAGACAATAACTTACTAGTTCAACTACGACGTAAAGTTCAGTCAAATAAGCTTATTCACGTGGCTACCAATTTACCGAGGGGGGGGGGGTATGGGATGGGCGGCTACACAGATAAGCGGTCGGTCACGTGTTGTCTATCCTGCGTTTCAATTGCATGCGATCAATGAGAGCTGCACCGAGGGGGGTCCCTCGTTTATTTAAACATGACCCTCCGAGGTCAACGGGCCGGGCCACCGAAAATAGACGCGGCTGCGTGCACGGCGTACAAACTACCAGTGGGGGAAATAGGGATCGGCTCGGCTCGACGGATGTGGCGAATTACTGAGCCGTATGTCCGTCCACCCCTTAAACCTCCTCCCGGAGGTCAGAGGGGGCGCGGCAATTCTAGACGAGGTCATCCTGCGCACCAACATAATTGCCGCTTGCCAGAGTACGACGCAACCGTTTAATTGGCGTGTCTCCCCCCCTCCCCATGGACCATCCGGGGGCTGCGGCCAATTCAACTGGCCAGAGGATAAGTAAGGGACGAGGGGAAAGGGGGATACTGTGGCGGTCACGTAGCCTGGCCGGCTGGCATGTGACGTCCTGTCTAGTTGGGGGCGCGCCTCTGGCACAGCAGAGTGCGAATGTGGGACGTCCTGGCTACCGCAACTCCAGAAGCAAAAACGACATTTTGCCGAAGATGTCTGAAGTCGAGGTTATACGATCTTCAAACCACTGTAACTATAAGGGTACTAAGGGTTCGCAGTGGTCGAGTGGTCAGATCTCCCGCCTACCACCTTGACGACGCGGGTTCCATCCTCGGTGGGTTCGGTCCAGGAATTTTTCGCATGTGGGAAACACGTCACCGTAAACCCACTCCTCCCACTCTCAGCCCGTCGCTGACCTCACTCATCTCACTAGGTTCATCCGTTCTTCGGCGGAAGCGTGATAGGCATGTCTCGCTAGTCGAACAGCCGATCCAACCTTCACCCTAGACTTCTCTCATATACAACATGTATTGTATTTAATTCCAGTAGATTACTAAAATAATACACCCACTAAATTCAGGAGAAAATAATCTTGTACCAACTGTTTCAGTACTTAACGTAGGCTACATATCCGCGGCTCTGCTACGTAGTTATTGGATAGCATGAATCTATGCAGAGACGTCGCTCATTTGATTGTGTTAGTCAGAATAATATTACTATGACACAATACATGTCTGTGGTACGAATCTTGTGTTCCTTTGTGTCTTCATCTTGTGCCGTCCCGTCTATTTTCTGTGACGTTGTCGTTGTTATCCTGCCTTGTGTCTAACATTGTCTACGTCTAAGTATTTTATATGCTGTCTTAATTGTCGTGTCCTAAGTTTTACAGATATTTTTTGTCTTTCGACTTTTATTTTTTGATTGTTTATTTTTTTGCTTTATTTGGTGTTGACTAATTGCTTAGGGGATTTTTCATGTTCTGTTGTTTTGGTTTATGAATGTGCTGACTATAGCGAAAGTATGCTTGTTTTCTAATTTTTTTCGTGTTTTGTTTGTTTTTTCTTCGTCCCATACTAATATTTCTGGGACGACATAATACTGAAATGGCGTATGTTCACAATAGTACCGTATGTTGCCCACAAAGCTAACAATATTTCGAAGAAATAAAAAAATTTCGAATTTTCACATTTGAACAGTTTTCAGTTATTTCTGAAGACCTCGCTATACCGAAGGCCTACAAAGTTCCGTTGCCGCCAAACCCCACCTTAAATGAAATGAACAACAGTTCTTTAGAGGAGTTTGAACCAATACTTGTACAAAGGACCAGTACAGACTTCTCCAGGTTATGTGCGACATTATTCTTAGCATTGCTGGTGTAGCTAGAGCGAAAGCTTGCCTCACAGCGTCTTTCAGTTCGTCAGTGATATCGCAACGGTATTGTGGAACGATATCCTTTATGAGCCTTCGTAGCGAATTATCACATGTGGTGAGGTCTGGGGTTATGCACCCAACGACTTCAAATAATACGCTCCTCAACGCTGTAAAAGGACGCATTAGTTCATGCAACCTGAAGCTTGTAACAAAAACAACTTGCATTAACATTCATAAAGTTGTACTGGTACTTTGTAGCCTCTCTGTACACTACGCGAGCGTCCTGACGCCTCACAGCCGCAGTATGCACTGCAGAGGAGATAGGCGTCTTGCCTACGTTATAGGCGTACCGTTTAACATTCACTAGCAATATATAGGCTGTTCGCTATAAAATGAGCACTCAACAGAACTTGTATTTAATTAAAACTATGTTTTATTTTGACAACAGACGTTAACTTTTGAAAGTTTTGAAACGTTTACACTGGTTTTCAGTTACTTGGAAGTTTTCATATTAAACATAGTAAAGATGGCTACAAAACTTTATGCAGTACTCACTTTACCGTGAACGGCCTATACAATGTCCTAAGCGCAACACGTTGGCGACATTTAAAACTACTTGTTACACAGCGATAAGCCACAGTCTTTAAAATACGTTCAAGTTGATGCTTTATGGGCATAAGGGAGCGGGAAATACGTCTTCTATTTTCGAAAATATTCCACATGGGCGCATTGTGTCAATGTACGAAAAGAAAACACACTTCGGACAGAGACGGAATTGCATTGTTACTACACCATGCTCGTTAATAAACACCGTTTCTAAGCCCTCCAAAGTTGTTTAAAACGGCATTTTCAGACTGCCGTACTTCAAAATGTACTAACCGGATGTACGTGAAACTGAGATAGAAACGTGAGCTGAACTTTGCCACAGACTTCCCAGCAATAAAATTATATGGACACTACTTAAAGTCCCATAGTAAATATGGATCGGCGGTAATCTTGCATGCTAGTTCAGTGTTCGACTCGGCGGTAATCTTGCATGCTAGTTAAGTGTTCGGCTCGTTGTAGTGTGAGGCATTTGATGTGCTCTTCCAAAGGTCGCCCTGAGCCTCTCACGCGCAGTAAGGCGGTGACCTTAAACTTCGCCACCGACCGGAAACTATCACACAGATAACGGCAACAGAACTATCAAAGCATTCATTCATTTATTTGCCAGGCACTAGCAAGTAACTCGCAGGGTCACGTAAACCTGTGTGATATACAGAGAAGAGAAGCAGAAACCAAGCTGCGGCTTGAGAAGTGCTTAGCGCCTGGAAACAGCTATAAATACTAAGGATGTCAATGTGTGACATTAGCGGTTTTGAGGCCGCGCACGAGCAGACAATAGCGATTGTTTGGTCTGGCAGAGAGAGGGCTGCTGGCTCTAGGAAGAGTTAGTTGTTTATCTTGGAGTCCACCCTGCTAGCGGTCTGGGTTGGCCTTGGAATGAGGCTGGGGTGCGCGACGGGAACGGAAAAGTTAAAGGGCACCGCCAACCTACGTGACAGAGCTATAAGGGCGACCTTGAAGTGCGCATCAAATGCCACTATAGGTGATTCGGAATAAAGTCAGCACTTTTGAAGACCGTTGCGTGTACAATAATTATTAAAAATTCTATATTTATAATAATGTCAGACGTTGTCTTCTGAGATCGTTACTATGTATAGGCTAGACATTGGATGTCACTTAGGTTGCTTCGTTCATATTGAAAAGTAGCAAGAAACTATAAATGTTTCTAAAAATGACATTAACGACCCTTTACATAATTTTGCACCATTTAAAATTTTCATAGGTTTTTCTTTTTTTTTTTAAATTAAAGCCAAAATTTCACAGTTTCTTCATTTTAATATTATTATCAGTGTTAATATTGTTACTTGTATGACATTTGAAGTGTCGAAATGTTTTTATCAGAAATTTCTATTAATTTTTTTTTTGTAATTTATGTTACTTTTAGTACAATTTCGCTGTTAAAATTGTATTGCAAGCATAATACATATATTTGACTTTCAGACAGGTTGAGCGTTGAAGCGATACCTTAATTTGAACCAATTAAAAATATAAGATTTATCAGTGTTTGTGTTTGTGCAAATCCTACGGCAGAGAGGCACATGACGTCATCAAAAGAGCTCAGTTTCCAGTGAACAGCCTATAGGAACGCACTGCGAAATACAAGAGATCGCGTTGTTCCAAAAACAAACCCTGTGCAGCGCGGCGCGGAGGTCTCTTGATTCGCAATCTCGGGTCGCGCTCTGGCGGCGAGGTCTTTGTTGTGAAAGCTCGTGTTCATCAGCACATTAGGGCCGTGTCAAGCTGCGGGCTATTCCCGGCCCTGTGTCGGGGACATTCTTGCCAAATACTGCGCGCTTCCTTGGCACCCGTGCGGCGCGCCAGTCCGTCTCACCAGGCTCCACAACCCTCGCATGTTCGCCGGCAACTGTCATGTCTGCGTCTCTGTCTAGCGTTCCAGCGTGGGCCGTATCTGGCTTCAGGGTGTTCAAGTGCGTTCAATATCTACATTTCATATTTTTACGAAGTAGTATTAGTTTTACAAACGATACTTTTTTGGACAATTTCCTCTCACAAAACAATTTTAGCCCTCATAGTGTTCTCGTACCGGTGCGTCAAAGTCAAAATTTACTTGTTACGCTGCCATGCAAATTTTAAAAACAAATAAATCACTGTGAAATAACATGTCATGGACTACGTAACCTAATGTTAGAAAAACTCACAATGAACAAAATCATTTCTGGATTTGCAATTTTACCACTGTACTTTTGCGATTATTTTAAATACTCCAAATATTACGTTGTGGGTTCGTAAATGTTAGGTTACGTAACTCAAGGCATGGTGTTTCACTGTCATCTATTTAATTTGAGAAAGACAATTGTTTTTAACTATTTGCATGCCAGCTTAACATGCAAATTTTAATTTTAACGCACAATTATGAGAAAATTTTGAGAGCTAAAATTGTTTTGTTAAAGTAAACTATACTCACAAGTACCGTGTACAAAACTAACTTTCATTATTTCATGAAAATATACGATTATGATTTATACAACTTGAACATTCTTAAGGGCGCCGCCTAACACGCGCTTAAAATGTGTTGCAATGTGCTCGTAAATACGTTCTTGAACTAAACTATTCCACACGTGTCCACTGTGTCAATAAACGAAAAGAAAATACTCATAAAACGACGACTGAAAGTTAGTTTCAAAGCACCACGTGAATTAAAAATATAATTCCGCAGTTCTGAAAAAAATATATATATTACCAGTTTTATTTGAAAAACTACTCATGGGGTTCGTGTGAAACTGCTGTGAAAATGTGCTTAAGACGTTCACTATTAAGAAGATAGAGTCATCGCTTTAATGTCAATCAAGCGAGTGATCTTCGATACCACTGCACGCCGTTTCAGTGTCTTGCGGTAGAGGCGATACCGCGTCAGATGAGCCGGTCAACATCGTCCTTGGCCTTAAGGCCATGATCTTTCATTTATGTCAAACAATTGCAAATAACTCGAATATTTTTAAATCAAATACTTAAAAAAAAAATTGAGGCTGCGTACAGTCATACGATACACAATTTATCAAGAGCGTTTTATAAAATAATGTACCGTTTGCTAGCAAAAAAATATTTTGCGTAATTTTAACTCATTTTGACAACAAAATATGTAATATTTCAGGGGCAAAAATCTAAATATGTGTTTTGTGTATTGAAACAGAAACATTCAGATACAAACAATGACATATAAGTGTTAAAACTGTAAGAATGATTTTTTGGTAAATATGTTAATTTGCGTTAAAATTTTTTTTTTCGAAACAACTGTAAAACTAAGAGCGAGGCCTCAAGGACTTTCAAGTGGCGAAATGCATAATTTTATATTTGTACGACATTATTGTTAGTTCTGTAGACCATATTTCCCACTTGTGAAATTTTTTTCAACTTTTATAGTTTACCCATGGCGGCATGTAAAAGACAAAATCTACAATTTTCTCAAACATACAAATAAGAAAACCAACCGACTATTCCCAACGGAATAATTAAAACTTAAATTTGATATTAAGGGTCATATGCTAGAAGATTTAAAACACACAACAAAATTAATATGTATTTTTAAAATATTGAAGAAAAAAATGACAATTTTATTCAATTACTACGACTTTGTGGAGTGCTTATTACACTGCCGTTCGTGGAAGTACTGTACACATGTCAGTTTTATCTCTCAAGTGTGCATGGCCTAAATGTAAGTTTCCATAACACGTCAGATTCACTGGCAGAGAAACAAAGAATGATTCAGTCACCACAACAACACACACTCGGCAAAATGATTCTCTACTGACTCGATGCGCAATTGAACGGTGTTATGCATAAACAGACCAAGTACCAATTGTAAGTTACGTATAAAATAATTTTCTGCTTTGAAACGGTCTTACGAAAAATTATTTTAATAATATATCCTGCTGTCATAAATATTAACTCTATAGGTTTAAAATACCTTTTGTAAGACTTTCAAATCTGAAAAACTTATAGCATGTTTTACTGATAACTGAAAATTGGCATTTGGTCTGTTTGTGCATAACACCATCCAATTGACATTTTCTAAACTTACCTGATTTACGCCGCTTTGGCGTAAATGTAGTTGTACAGAAGACCAGGTCATGACAACATATTTCTAGCCTACATCGTTGATACCTGCATACAACGCACTGATAGTTTTGTTGTCTGCTGTCCAGCTTCAAATTACACCTCTGTGAAATGGATGTAAACAACTCACCTGCAACAAAAGAAATAAATACGTGCTGTAAAACAGACATTTGTACAAACGTAGAATGACTACAGGAAAACTACATTTATGTTATAATTATCGGCATTTAAAAATAGTATTACTACTAATACTACTGCTACTGTAACTATAGCTACCAATTACACACACACATATTATATTAATTGTCTCGACTGCATCAAGGCTAAACGTGATGTGTCTTAGCCGGTTGTATCACGGAAAATACCCGTAATTTTATAGCAGAACGTTCACTTTGCGTCTCGTAGCGCGCCCCATGGATAGCGCGCTAGTTTGTGACAGGCTTTGCTATATGTTTGCTTCATGGCGAAGTCCGGCTTAGCGTCCGCGCGGGACGCAAACTTACTTTGCGTTGCAATCAAAACAGATCCGCTGTTGTGTAAACGGTTCTGTAGCACGTAACAACTCTTTTTTCTAAGAGAAACTGTAAAGTGGTATGGAAAGGTAGGATGTCGAGCGGGTGACTGGAATACTCAATTGTGAATAAAATCTGAACTACTCATCAAAATTCAATGAGATTTTTTTGCCGAGTAGATATTTTAGCAGCGGGCGTTTATTTATATAGCACTATGCGGTAGTATGCTTTACTTCCGAGTAAAAAATTAAAAATTGTGCTTTAGGAAAATAAGGGCTTGAAACCACAAAATCTACAAAAATGCAAAACTGTCAATTTTATAATTTTTAGTATGATAATATCTAGGCCTCTATAACTACCGCATATAAAAATGCTCGCGTTTTTGTTTGAAAATAATTTTAACATCCGAAAATCTCTGCGCGTTACAGGCTCAGAAACGACGGAGCTATAAGGGTGACCTTGAAACGCGCATCAAATGTAGCTTCGCCACAAAAGTCAAGCTCTGAACAAGCCTGCAAGATTGCTGCCGGCTGCCGATGCATTTTTACTACAAGACTTTAAGGGGTATTGATCCTTACCACCTGGGATTTATCTGTTTCTTCTCGATAACTTCTATTCCAGTCGATGTATCAAACATTTTGCCGCGACAAGGCATAGATACAAACTTAATCGATTTTCTGTAATAGCTGGAACCATAATATATTAATTATTTTGCAACGGGAAACAGCAGAAAAGGAAAAAATTGCTTTATTTACGGGAGCGACTACAGAGGCCGCAACATTAACAGAAACAATGCCATATGGATTCCAAAAAGTGAATGAAACAATAAACTATGCCTTGTCAGCGTGAAAAAAGTAAAACAATGTGTCTATTCCCTGACTTATAAGAAAAACCGTAAAACCGATCTGACAGGATGACCCTGTAATGCTACTGGTGGAAAGTGTGTTGTAAAGTTTAGTGCACATTTCTATCACAGTTTTACATACATCAGGCTAGTACATTTTGAAGTACTGCAGTCTGAATAGACCGTTTTTAGCTATGTTGGAGGGCTTCCAAACAGTGATTTTTAATTAGCATGGTGACTTGTTAATGACATACGTGTATTATTTTCGTACGTTGAAACAATGGGGACACGTGGAATAGTTTCGATAAAAGAGACTGCAACGTATTTAAAGCGCGTGGTAGGCAGCTGTTGTTTGACCATGTAAAGCGGGCTTTGAAACACTGCCCGGCAACACACAATGATGGCGTGACAATACAGGCGAGTTTCCAATTAGCGCCTAGAGTGTCGCCACAACTTGGCGGGGGAGAAGGGGAGAGGAACTTAATAACGGCCACGCCAAACCCGCCGCAGAATTAACGGGCAATCTCGCGGCAGCCAAGGGCTTTATCGAGCGCGCAGCACCGGCCGCGGGCCCGACAAACAGGAACAAACAAACAGAAGAACATCGCGGCTAAAGATAGCGAGGCGGCCCGTTGTCATTCTGTTTACACGCCCGCGAGAGTTTCGGAACTGCGCCGCAATCTTGCCAACATCCACACGACAGCGTTTCGAGCCACACGTCGCTAATGTCCAGAAAAAAAATTGGGAACCCAAACAAAGTGTTCTCGGTAAATAAATCATTTTTAAAATGAACCTTACAGAAAAATTCCCTCTTGAAACAACTTGCTAACATTTACACGGTTTTTGGTGTGTCGGTTAAGTTGGCAACTAATAAGGAAAAGTATCCGGCACGTCTCGAGCTATTTCCCACTACTGAAGCACAGAAGCACGGGAGTGATAAGGGCGACTATGACTTGTGCGCTATGTACGGAACTAGCTAACAGGTAGTATTACTTTTACAGCAATCTTTTAGAAGGGCGTGGAACAAAAAGTAACGCTAAAACGCGAATTGACAATCCCCAAAATTTATAAAGTTAATGTAGACAAAAATAATAAAATTTTGCCACGAGTGACCTACATGTTTATCGAAACGATAAACCTGCCATTTTCAGTTAACTATAAGCGCTAAACATTTTATGTCTAGGGGAATGTAACTAGCTAAACTTACACAGCAAGTGGAAATGTTATTCAGCTGGTTACAGATGATACAATTAATTATTAATTACAACAATCTCTCTGTCATTTCCTCTGTATAGTGATTTCCATCAATATAATGGGTGTAAGTACAGTAAACACATTTTAAAATTTTAAATTAAAGAAAGCTATCTGGTTCAGTTACACTTAAAAGAAATCAAATGATTTACCAAGAAAAATCCACTGTATTCAAGTTTTTGCGATCGTATAGTTCATATTGAATTTACATAATGGTTAGGAAATTTTAAAATTACTTTTAAGTTTCTGTAGAAATGAACATAACGAAACTTTAACAATAATGACATTAGTTTGTTTAATTATATCGAAATAAAAATTACCTTGAATTTTTATTGGTTCTTAAGGGGCAATTTAATTTGTAAATAACGAGGCAAATTATTTTCATAAATCGATAACTAGATTCTTACGCGGTTAATCGATTCTGATGTAGCACAGAGCAAATCACTACGGTCGTCGTGCTCTCAATCCAAGAGAATTTTCACATTACAAACGTCTGGAAAAGATGGGTGTTTCCAACGAATACAGCAACAAAAACCCACACCCAAAGCAAGTAGACATAAAATTACCTGGCCTACAAGAAGATCGAAATTCGTGAACAAAGTCAACAATATTAAGAACCAAGCATGGATGATAGGAATATCAGCTTCATAAACGGGGCAGGCGCCATTACTGACACGCTACTTTTAAAAACTTAATCTTTTTCTCACCATACGATTTAATGTCTTAACACCAGAGAGGCGCAAACAGTGCTAATTTTAAATGATATGTGGAGAATATTAACCTAACTATTTTATTTATAATCACAGTAGGACGGTTTCGGGTAAAACCAGATAAAGGAAAGAGTATAGGGAAAGAGAGAGAGAGAGAGAAGTTAGAAGAAAAACAGGGAAAAGGACTCAGCCAGGTCTGAAGCCAGGACCGCTCGTCGTCCAGAAAGAGGCGCGCTGTCCTGATGCTGCTCGTTAGCTAACTGCATCCTCCCTTGGTCCGGAGTCCTGTCCTCACTTCTCGCCCCCCTCCCCCCATTTCCCCTCGTAAATAATTTCACCACTTTACAGTGCTTGGCGGAGTCCCGCTTTCACTGCTGATATCGATATTCTAATTTGGTAGGCTGCACATTGGCAGGACACAACGAGGTAAAGTCTGGCGCCATTTTTACGAAAATTCTTAGATAATTTTATTCCTACTGCAGGTTAGAAAGATCAATGTTAAAAGTTTGGCACAGGGAAATTTTCTGCCGCTTGAGCGCTGGTAGCGGTAAGGAGTGTAAATTGACCAATCACAGAGCTCTCCTGAATTTTAAGAAGTTAAATTGCTTCTGTAATTTCCAAGTCTATCTAAATTTAATTTCACTGCGGTTTCGTATTTTCCTGGTCCCTTAGCGATAGTAACGAAACTAGCGGAAGAAATTTTCCCTGTGCATACATCTCCCATAAGAGAAAATATTTCCTTCCCAACCAGTGGTATAATTAACCTTAGCTTAGATGGGACCCGAGAGAGAGAGAGTGGGAGAGTGAGTGAGTGTGAGGTTTTGGTCAGCGCTCAACATCGAGGTCTTCAGCGCTGGTGAGGAGTCACATTATGTGAGTGTGGAGCATCGCCGGAATTATTGGGCGGGGGAAACGGGAGATCCCCAAGAAAACCCGCCGACCAACGGCATCGTACGGCACGATTCCCACATGCGAAAATCCGTGGACCGACCCCGTCGGGGATCGAGCCCAAATCGCCTAGGTGGGAGGCGAGTGGTCAGACCACTAGACTGCCGCGGCTTCAATCCCATAGTAAGAATGGGTCGGTGGAAATCTTGCTCGTTAGTTCAGCGCTTGGCACGTAGTGGCGATGCGGCATTTGATGCGCGATTCACGGTCGACCTTACAGGCTCTAACGCGCGGGTAGGCGGGGCTTCAAATGCGTTGTAGAGAGTTACGGCTATTTTTGATAAAACTATTTAACACGAATTGTATTTGTATATATACAAAAACAATACACATTTCAAACTATGCCTGTACAGTTTTAAAAATTCGGAACGTTTATTAGAAACATCATTTTCGGGCCACTCAAAATGGCCAAAAATGGCTTTTCCAGTTTGCCGTATCTGTAAAAATAACAACCGGACTCGAAATACACAACTATGGAAAAAAATGTTAGACTTTGAACTATGCTGTCCACAAATAAAATAGTAAAGCACTGCACGACAGCTGAGTGGCTTGCGCGGAGAGGCGATAATACATTACATACGTCGGTTAACGACAATCTTATCGGTAGAGCCAGTGATTTTTGGTGAAAAGAATCCTGCAACAATTTGTTTCAATATCTTATGTTAACACCTGTTTCTCTGCTTCATGGCCAGTAATTGGAAGTTTTTAACTTTCGGAGTATCGGGATCCTACCCGCAAATCACGGATGTGAGGTGTCGCGGTAACATTGTTCTGATAGGTACAGTCAAATGAGCCACGCCTCTGCCCTATTATATTTTGCCAATAACCACGAACCAGAGTTGCAGGTGTTCACGAAAGGCATTGAAACAAGTTGTTGCAAAATTGTTTTCACCAAAAATCACTGGCTCTACTTATCGGTCCTATCTCAAAACATACTCAAACGCAGCTTATCTATGGAGGCCCCTTAACTTGGTTACCACCACAAAGACACGAGGTTAGGCAACCCACAACACGGCCTGGCACCTCGGAGCACAGTGGGCCTTGCTGCCAGCAACTCGGGCCTATTCTCAGACCATGCTCTCCTCTGTGTGTCCCCGCGTGATCATGCATGTGGGACGCCGGGTGAGCCGGTAGAGGTTGTTAGCGGCAAAAATACGCTTTTCACTTCTTTCTTGTTTCGCTGTCAAGTTAGAAAATAAAAATAAAAAACACTGTAGTTAAAAAAAAGGGACGTATTGCGCCTCAGAAGTGTATTTTGGACACAAGAAGAGAAGGGCTACATGAGAGAAGGTTGAGGCTGACGTATGATGGAGCTAGGTCACTGAGGGGACAACTCACTTTTCTTAAGGGGCCTCCCTAGCTAGGCAACGTTCGTGTGTGTGAGGCAGGATAGGTAAGGGTGCCGTTGACCGACGTATGTAATGTATTATCGCCTCTCCACGCAAGCCACTCAGTTGGCGTGCAGTGCTTTACTATTATCCTTTTTACTGTGTATCTTTGAACGGTGACCACGTTATTTTATTTGTAGGCAGCATAGTCTAACGCTTGTTTCTATAGACGTGTTTTATAATCATGCTGTAATATAATGTAACTACGGCATTCTGGAAAACCCATTTTTGGTCATTTTTAATGGTACAAAAATGATGTTTCTAATAAATGTACCAAATTTTTTAAACTATACCGACATAGTTTGAAATACGTGTTCTATTTGTAGATATACAAATATAATGAGCGTTAAATAGTTTTCTCAAAAAGAATGGTTGTAACTCGCTGCAACTCATTTGAGGCGCAGGTAGGGAGGCTCCTTAAGAGGAGTCTACAGCAAGATGTTTTCTGTAATATCAATGTTATACGCATATGTCCGTAAATAATTGCACTGGGAACAGAAAAAGCGAACAACTGTTATCTGTAGACGCCTATTTTTACTTCAGTCTTATCGTTTGCCATTAGAGAGAAAAAATAGCGAAAATAACTTTTAAAAAATGCATTTTAGGGTTAATTATCCTTAAGGCAATGGAGAAAAATACATCCTGGCGTATGTAGTTCAACCTTAGGGTTTTTGACACATGCAGTAATAACATACTGTTATGTATCTAATTTGCGCGCTGCCGGACTATAACGACCGCGATCGACCTTGGTCTCTAAGGTCAACTTTTCCTCGTTCATCACTTGCCTCATCACCTCTATGTTCAAGTCGCACAACATGTGTCTGTCTTCTCCTTGAGAACTTCCCTTAACAGGAGTTCAGAAATTTGAATTTAATCGTGGGGCGCGTTCCCAACAGGATCGCACCATTATTTCAAACACCTATTAAAGTACAATTTTGTAACAGTGTAAGATCTATTGCTGCTGGTAGAGATATGCGCAGCCCAGATCCGTAAGAGCTTGCGTTTGGATTTTACTTTAAAAAATAACGGATACTGCAGAGTACAACTTGAATTCCAGTATCCGTTCTATGTCATTCTACGTCTGGAGGTGGCACTTTCAAACTGGCCTGTAAAATCGCCACAATGTTGTCTCTGATTAAACTTATATTAATTCTAAGCAAGCTTACATGAAACATATTGTGATTTAGGATAACTTCATAAACTGCTAAAAGTATTTTAGGTTTACTACATTATAATCACTTATGTAAAAATCTTGGTTATTATTTATACAAAATCAACGGAATAAAGGAGGTTACAAAACATTTTAACATATGTTAAATCATGGTAACGTTTAAACATGTTGTTTAGAACGATGTTTGAACATTAAATTGCATGTCGACTTAAATTATTTACAATTGTGATGATTAAACAACAAAATTTAATCCCCACAAAAATTAGGGGTGTCATAAGTTTGACGACTATGTCTGTCTATCTGTCTATGGATTCGTAGCTCCCAAACAAATGGTCCAATTTCAATACTTCACTTAATGTCCATCCTTCTGCAAGCACAGATGCTATACATATATAATTATATAGGCCTATCTGTTTACACCCAACCCTTCTGTCAGTCATTCGCGGTTGCCCGACTTTTATATTCTATACTAAAAGAACATTAAAACTAAACAAACCAAAGTATGTCCAAAGGTTGCTTTTAATAGTGGATTTAGTTCTTTGCAACTGTATTACCGTAAAAAGTCTTGAATTTTTAATATTTTCTTTGAGTAATATCTACCACCACCACCACCACAATAATAATAATAATAATAATAATAATAATAATCATAATCATAATAATAATAATAATAATAATACAAATTAAAGAGTAGTAATAAGTTTCATGAGGATAAACTTCGTGACACTCAGTTCTTAAACGAAGCAGTTAACCTCCCAGCATTAAATAAGATTCAAACAAGAAACATTAATGATATTTTTTAATGTTTGTTGCAATGGGAGTTAACAATTAGAATTTATTGGTTTGTGGACATATGCCATTTCTCATGTTTTGCTGATCAAACTTGTGTTCAATGACAAAGTACAAACAATAACAAAAAAAAAAAAAAAACAGAAATAAAAAAAAAACACAAAAAACCTTCATTCTGTGTCTCAATCTGAAGACGGGAATATATCGCAGTTCCCGAAACGTCGCATTTTTTATTGTTTTTAACGTGTATTGTCTCTTGTCCTTTGTTTGTTGTCCACTGTTCACTATTTTTGTCTTCTTCCATCCACACCAAGTTTGTCCGTAAAAGTCATATGCACCCGTCTTTTGTAGTGTCGTTCACTGCGAGCCCACTGCAAATATTGTGTGTGATGTTCTTGAAAGATAGCTTCAGTTAACAATACTAATACTAATTCAGCGAATAACGATAAAGAGCATGATATTACTGCAGCTCAATACAATCAACGATAATGCTAAAATGTCAAGCCAAAACTCAGAAATATTTACAAACAAAAATATACCTAAGTTTTTTTATTTAATACTGCACAAGAACTTTCCTTCGTACTATTGAAAGTATCTTTTGCAGTGCTGACTGCCCTCGTTTGTAATTTTACTTGCACAGTACAGGGTGTGTTATGGTCTCATGTGTGTATATCTATTCACACACTACTTCTAGTAAACAGTGGGACATACATTTGCCCGGGAATACACGTGGCGCGGAATAATAACATATGTCTGTAGAAACGACGGAGCGGTAAGGACGATGGAAGCACTACATTGCATAACACCAAAACCTCTGATCGCTAGGCACTGTACAGGCATGTACTGCTATTTCCGTTGTCAGCTGTTACCTGATGAAGTATATAAGATTATGGTAAACAAAAGCATCATGGTTACGCCTTGAACAATACATAGTAGGTAGGCCAATGTGCTCGGGGATCTGACGTTTCCGCCGCCCCTTTATTCCGGTACTACTCTATACACACCTCATATCACCGCTCACAAACACTGAAAACCTCGCTGTCATACTATGATCAAATTTTCGTCAATTAAAAGGCACCTATGCACCGAAATGTTTAAGGTTAAGGTTTAGATTTAGTGAACTAATAAAAATACTACAAATAAAGAGGTAGGAAAAGCCAACTGCTGCTCCGTTTTCACAGAATGATTTTCCTACAACAAAATACAAGAAATTATTCTTCAAGCAGTGCATTGTAAGATACAGGTTATGGTCGAGTATCTGAGCTGCAGAACCTTGTGACGTGATTTAATATAATGGCCATGGCTGATTCTCTAACTTTCCGTCGTATGCCAGTATGGAAAAAATATTAAATTTTATAACAAAACTACGTTTCAAGAAAATATTATTTTATTTATTTTTAAGAAAGTATATATAAAAACAGGCATAGGTTAGCTAAAATATAAGTCAACCAAGAAACAGTGTGGAAATATTACCCGTGTACCAACAGACAGTCAGATATTTGTGGTTTTTCTTGACGTTAACCACGAGCGACTACTGACCTAGAAAAACGCGCGTCTTACACAACTGGGTCGATTACGGTTAGCCGCCGGCAGCAACAGAATTTGACGTGCCTTCTACGGCATGTTGAAGAAATTTCGATGGATTCGAGACTGTCGGCTGTAAGGCTGGCACACAAGGAGCTCCGGTGACACGATGGAAACATGTTCTGGTCACTGGTGGCAGATCATCAGTGTTTCATTTTTGACGACCATCTTGTGTACTCATCAGGTGCGACAGACATGATCAGGCACTGCCGCCACTCTAAGGCCATGCTAGGTAATTTTTTCACATCGGTGTAAAAAAACTCAAATATTTTTTAATGAAATGGTTTAAAAATATTCCGGACTAACTAAGAGCAGTCATATTATGCATAATTCAACGTAGGCATTTTACAAAATAATGTAGCGTTCGTTCGTAAATATATACCTATACACACAGATACATATATGTATGTATATATATATATATATATATATATATATATATATATATATATATATATATATATATATATACACACACTCGCTGTCCCGTTGCGGCTTCGCCCGCGTGTACTATAGAAAAGAGTAACTAATTTTTAGTTACGTGTTAATTGATGGTGATACTATATTCTATATTATACTATATTCACTGTTTATCATTAAAACATCCAATACAAACAGATTTGTCCAGTCCACTGCGCTAAGAGTACTTTAATTGCAGAACTTCTTTTTTTAATTCATCTTTATTTCTCTAAAAAACAGCTGCCCGGCTGTGGCTTCCACCGCAAAACAGCTGCCCGGCATTTAACAGCTAGCGTACTCAATAACAGTTCAATACGCTTGTATGATGTCATGTAATTCCCACCGCAAAGTCTTGCACGGGATACGAACCCGTAACCCCACCCCTCCCACACCACAAACTTTATACAATACCTGAGTTGTCAGCGAGTGTTTTCCTCGTTTTTTTCTTTCTTTTTTTTCTTTCGCGGTCGCAAATTAGATAAAAACAATCCTTGATGCGGATTATATATCATGCTAAAATTTCAGCTCGATCGGTGCAGAACTTTTTGAGTTTTTGAAGCGTACACAATCCAACATAACATATATATATATATATATATATACACACACACACATTCATAAGTAGCAATGTAGTTAATATTCCGTAACCCTCTTGTATACCGAGGATTAATTCTATATATATATATATATATATATATATATATATATATATATATATATATATATATATATATA
>PNEQ01021622.1:0-18622 GCA_003012365.1 Medauroidea extradentata | reverse complement strand
GATAACAAAGATCTATTTCTTATGCAAGATCACAGTGCACGGCAGTCGGCAGCCAATGAACATGTTTGTTTATAATTTGCTTTGTTGCTGAGTGAACGGAGAATAGGATCTCTCAATTATGCTAATGTAACTGAACTCTGAGGCCTCCATTTTCTTTCATTTTACCACAGCTATGCAAAATATCTACTCACCCGATTATTTCACTGCCTGGCCTCTGGGCCCATAACCTGTTGTCTTACAATACCTTTTATGCTGCAGTCAGTTTGAACCTATTAAAAATAAAACCCGCAATGAAGTTCTTTCTTTCCAGTCTTTTAATTAAACTCGCCAAATAACGATATCCATGTACATTTTTTAAACAAACCCTCCATGCTTTTGCTCATGTTATTTTCGCTAAACAACCGTAGTAAAACTAGCACTGTTGTCGCTTTTAAATGTTACCAATGTTACACATTTACAAACTGAGCATCACTAAATAAATTAACATAGGGGCGTCATTTGGAGCTACACTGGATTTCGAATTTTTGTGTATAAATATATTTTTTTGTATTTTTAAGTGTAAATTATGCTAACTTAAGGACATAAAACTGAAGTTTTATTATTAAAGTATCTAATTTATGAATGCTTAATTAATAAAAATGATGCAACAAGGTCACTGTCGTTAGAAAACAAAATCTTGCCCCCCCCCTGGAAAAACCTGAAATGACGCCCCTGAATTAACAATAAAGTTTACATATTTTACAACATCAAACCTTGTCCTCAGTTTGCATCCTAGATGCAGTTCAGCTGGGGAACATTTTATTGTAGCATGCGGCGTGGCACGGTACATTAACAAAAATTTTTGTATTGCTGTCGTTGAATTTCCACCAACCCACAGCTGTTTCTTAAAACTCGCCTTGAAAGTTTTAACTACATTTTCGGCAGCTCTGTTTGAATGTGGTGCATACACCGCAGTAGTAATGTGCCTTAGTCCATTCTCCCGCATGAACTTTTGAAACTCCTCCGACATGAAGCTATAGCTCCGTTATCTGTGACAATTACAATTGGCAAGCCCCAATTGCAAAAGTACTGTCTAAATGCAGTGACAGTTTTCAAAGATAATATTGTCCATTTGGAACACATCCACTCATTTTAAATACGCATACAGAATGATTAAGAACATCTTGCCTTGTATGAGTCTGCAAAAGTCTGCATGGAGTCGTTTGTTTGGTCCAGATGGCCATGTCCATGGACTCATTTCTGCTTTTGGGGGATTCGGCTGCATCTGTCTACATGCCTCACACGACCTGACTTGTATTTCAATGTCTTTATCTAGGGATGGCCACCAAAAATAGGATCTTGCCAAACTCTTGGACTTCACGATACCCAATGTGGGTAGAATGAAAGTCTGACAATAACACACTGCGTATTTTCTTGGGAATCACTAACCTATGACACCACGTAAGGCAGTGTCCTACTACCGCCAACTCATTTTGTTTACTAACATAGGGTGCAAAGACCTCTGGTAGATGGTAGTCAGGCCAGCCATACCTAATATACTGAACTACTTTCTTGAGTATTTCATCCTGCCTAGTCATTCTCTACCTCTTGTACTGTTACTACCCGGGACCTCACTAGCAATAAAGTGTATGTAGGACGAGTTATCTGCTTCAAGCAGACTCTGCTTCTTGTTCTTTAAGGGCAACCTTGATAAAAAAAAAGTCTGCCCTATTTCCTTTCGATGAGACTAACCTGGGGGAGTAATCAAAACCAGATAGAAATACAGCCCATCTTTGCAATCGACTAGCTGCCATAGTTGGTATTCTCTTTTTAGGACCAAATATGGACATTAACAGCTTGTTGTCAGTGACTAGAGTAAACTGCCTACCATACAAGTATAGATAGAACTTTTTTATCCCAAAAATAATTGACAATGCTTTCTTTTCAATGTGGGAGTAATTTCCTTCTGCCTGGGTGAGACACCTTGAAGCAAATGACAACAGTCTTTCCCTACCATCCTTGCCTACTTGACTCAGCTCAGCCCCCACACCATAGCTACTTGCATCACAAGATAGAACCACTGGTAACTCTGGGTCATATTGGGCTAAGACAACCTGAACTGTTAGTATTTTTTTTAATTTCTTCGAAAGCTACTTCACATGCATCGGACCAGAACCATTTCCTATCCTTCCGCAGCAGGTCGTACATGGGTCTTAAAACAATTGACATGTTGGGCACAAATTTTGAATAATAGTTAACAGATCATAGAAAGGATTGCAGCTGCTCTACATTACAAGGGCTCGGAGCATTAAAAATAGCTTCTACCTTTTGATTATCCATATGGAATCCATATTCATCAACAACATACCCCAGAAAATTCACTTGTGGTTTCAGAAATTCACATTTACTTACTTGCAATGTCAATCCACACTCCCGCAAGCGTTTCAAGACCTGTTCAGTTCTCTCAAGAACTTCTTCTGTAGTTTTCCCACTAACCAATATATCATCATTGAAAACTACAGTACCTGGCAGGCCATGCAACACTTTCTCCACTTCTCTCAGGAACCAACCTGGTCCAGATGCTACACCATATAGGAGTCTCTGATATTCATATATATCCTTGTGTGTGTGGATATGTTTAGCAATGTTTTACTTTCATCACTCAATTCAACCTGATTATATGCCCTTGACAAATCAAGCTTAACAAACTTTTTCGTCCCATTTAATGTACTTAGTAAATCATCAACTTTGGGTACTGGATTACGGTCAACTACCAAGTTTTTGTTTACTGTAACCTTATAGTTGTCTGCAATTCTAACAGAGTCATTTCCTTTGACAATCGGAACAATGGGTGTTCCCCATTCTGAGTGATCTACCTTCTTCAGAACTCCCATTGTTTCTAACCTAGCAATTTCCTGTTCTACTTTAACCTTGAGGGCATAGAATAAGGTTGCACGAATATAGGTCTAGCATTTTCTGTTAACTCTAACTTAATCTTAAGAATGCTTTCTGAAACCAAATTGTGCATGCTAATGGTTAGTACAAATGCTTTCATCCATGTACTTCCAAATAATGGCCTATCCCCCCCCCCTCCATTTTTAGTAACATGAAGAGTTACTGCTCTTTCATTTACACCCATTTTAGCTATGACTTCGATAATACCAACACATTCAATAGTGTCACCTGAAAAGCTCCTAAAGTTATGTTCCGGTTTCATTAATTGTATGTGTCTAAACTTCTGCTCATACAATTTCTCACTAATTGCAGAAACATTTGATCCACTATCTACTTCAAACACTAACAGTTCCTCATTGATCCTGAATTATACTCAGAATTCTTAAGTGCTTGAATTACCCTGGCATGATTTTTCTTCAGGATCCTGCAACTGGAGCAAATAGTAAAATGTATCCTCGCCTCTTACCTGTCTTTTGATTACCCGCCCTTGCACTTCGACGTTGTTTAAACCCTCTTCTGAATGAGTTATAGAGCTGCTGCTATTATCTTGAACCTGGACTTTTCTTTGTACCATGTTGTTTATTTTAGTCGCACTAGAACTTGAAGTTTTCTTGCACATAACCTGCAAATATCCTTGTACACCACACATTCTACAGTTGTAGGTTTTATACTTGCACTGGCTGGCTGTATGGTTCGTTCTGCCACAAACAAAACACGACCTTGCTGGTTTGTGAGATGAAGCACCAGTTTTGTAGTTTTGTTTTGCTTGCTGACGTGCCTGCTTGTAGTTAATTTCAAGGTCTTCGTTTTTGACCTGACTGGCACTAGTTAATTCAGACACTTCCCGACATGAGGATTCAAAGGCTGTTGCCAACTCTACAGCTTTCCCTGCGATAAATTTGGCTCGCTTAGCAGACGTTTCTTGATACCTATGTCATTAACACCACATACCAGTTGATCCCGTATGTTTTCCTCTAGGTTTGCAAATTTACAGTTTAATGATAGCCGTTTCAAACTGGCAATGTACTCTGAAATTGATTCGTCTTGATTTTGTTTACGTTCCTTGAACTTGTACCTCTCGGTGACTTCCGAAGTTCTCGGCTTCAAATGATTTTGTAGGCACTTAACAATATCTTGGAACTTCAACTCCGACGGTTTCTTGGGATACACAGGTCTCTTAACAACGTATATGCGTCGTTATCCAGCAATGTTAACAATATAGGAACCTTCTTCTCTTCCTTAATTTCATTTGCTATGTAGTACTGTTCCAACCGCTCACACCATATTTCCCAGTCATCATCCTTTAGCCTAAATCGTTCAAAGTTCCCAGCACTAACATACGATTTCACTTCACTCATTTTTAGTCCTCGTCCTTTGTCCACAAGTAGTCTCTTGCCATACTTCTACCGCCTGGTGAAAAAGATCTCTTCTCGTCGCCACATTGTAATGTTCAATAATAAATACGCACAACTGTTTCAGCACTTTCGTTTACTTACATAATAAGTACAATTTCTTACAAGATGTTCTCCAAAAACTTCTCTCCTCCTGATCATATTGTTCTGCTCTTTTTTTGGCACCAACACACACTGCTGACAACCTTATAATTCTAAATATACCACATTTTCAGCATTACTCAAAAGAGACTTCATTATTGGCTTCATAAACTGATCACAGAACTCCAGCTAGACCATATGAATATTTTCAATAATAATACAATAATTATTATTTTTATATGCAAGCAAATCAATTTTCTGTGTGGTTTATATTACTATTGTGCACTGCCTATCATTTCCTGAATGCTGATTGGATAGTTGTATACAAATTATATGAACGTTACAACTTCACATTCAATTACAGCTGCCAATGCAGATGACTTTTCATTAACTAATAATGTGTTTGAACTTTGTATGGTAGTTGAAATTAATTACTCTCATCCTTCATAGAACAAAATAATATTACTGTAATAATTAAGGCCCAATGAATGTCCCTCCTCAACCAAATTGAGAAACAAAGTATTCCATTGCTGGAAAATCTGTGAAGTGTAGGAAAATCATTGACAAATCTGTACCTCAACTCCACACACTTTACAAACAAATGTTAGGTTTTGTTCAATACGGTTATTTAAAATAACCCATATTTTGTTGGTGATACCAAAGCGATTGGGTTGCCTCACCTCTGTGCTGCATGTTTTGATGTAAAGACAAATAAATTCTCAAATAAAAGTTATAAATCCACAAGAACTTCATAGGTGTAGGACTATAATTGCAAAACAAAGTCCAGAATGAGTGAGCAGACATTTTTTACTGTTGTTGAATAGATGCTGTGTAGCTTCAGTCTAGTTAATAATTAGTATGTTCCGCACCATTACTAAATAAATGCACTTTTCCTATTCTCTTGAGAACAATGTCAGAAAAATTTAATATTCTTGAGCTAGCTATATTTCAGTTTTACCATGAACAAACTAAAAGCAAAGTTTAAAGAACACCAGTATTACTTAAAAACTTAGTACATACATATTATTAATTCCTCGAAAGCTTTCCAGTTCAGTTCCTATCAGGTCTAAAAAGTATTTAGTTATAGTTTAATTGCCGAAGAAATAAATGTTGCAGTGGTGGGAACAGTCATCATCATTCACATGCAAGTATCCCATAATCCTTCATTCCTGATTGAGATGCTCAAGTACCCTTACTATAGACTGTTTGTTGACTATAAACTAGAATAAATTTAAGGAAGGCTTACTATCTCCTTTGTATCCTTCCACCACATATACATTTTGTCATGTGTGTAACAAACAACAGCTGGTAAGGACTGTCTTACTAACACATTTTAATATCTCAGGCCACAATCATGATGTATGTAAGAATTTATTGGTTATTAGGCTTGTCGAGATGGCCATACAAAGTTTTCACAAGTGCTCACTTTTATTGTGAATCACCTGCAAGCTGCAGTATTACAAGCATAGGAGCGTGGACAGGAGCAAAACTGTGCACTGGGAACAAATAATGTACGTGGGTGGTTGAATTAATTCTGCTTTACTGATGCAAGAACATTACATCACAAGTAGTATACACACATTTACACATCACTTATGATTTATAGATACATAAATAGTGTACACATAAAGGTCACTTAGGAACCCACACTGTTAGAAGCATATGTCCTTGTATTTTCCAGCCCTATATTTACCTGCATTCTAAATAAGAACAGTTGGCAAATTTTAATAGCTTACAAAATTTAAGAAGTCTGATCAGGGACTGAAATGGCTACTGGCTAAATTCTTTTAGTTGAGGTCGAACTAGCACCATCCACCTTGGAAAATAAGTACACACATTACACACTGTGCCTCGACTTGCTATCTGAGGAAGCTAACTTGAGCTGGCGAAAACAATATGCAACCTTGCACTCATGTAAAAAATGTGTTCTTCTTCGTGTGAGCATTCCTATCAAGAAGTACCAGCCTGTGACTACTTCAACTCTCTTTTTGGTTAACCTAGCAGTCTAAACATTATTAATATTTTTCTTTGAAGTGGTAGAATTGTTTTTGAATACATAAAACCTAATTTACAAGCAAAACCTTTTCATAAACAAATAATTGTCATAATAAATCACCTGAAGTTACCAATGAAGTGCAGTACTGTACACATTTTGAAAGTGCTGTCCGTTATATGTCGTGGGTTATTCCACTTACTAGCATAATAAAAGGACCAAAATTTCAATTATTTAGAAAAAAATACATATGAATTTAAGCATTATTACGGTAAAAATCATTATGTGAAACACACTACTAGCAGGTTTCTTTTGCTATCACACCTGACGTAAACCAGGCGTCCACGTATCTTTCTCAGACTGTTTGTCCTGCTACAGATCTTCCAGTACCCTGGCATCAGGTACAATAGATGCGAATATACTAATTATCGGCCACACGCCTAACTCCTGGAGCACCTCAGACATAAATTAGGGTGAGTGGAAGTGCACGAATGTGTACGACGCGAGCGACAAGGCCTTGCACTGTTGTACCCCATCAGGGTTTAGGATTGGGCCATGTGCAGTGCGACCCTACAGCCCACACGCCTCGGGGGATAATAGACTTTTCGAGGTTTGCAACCTTACATAGTCAAATACTCTTTATTATTATTAAAATAATAAATAATAGTATTAATAAATAATTATTTAAATAAATGCAGTTCACCCAAAACATTAGTAATTAGACATATGCTTTAGTTAATAAGAGATGGCAGCGGCGTCGACTTTTGAAATTTATTGGGGGGGCTTAGAAGCTGAAGGGGAACAGGAGTCATTCTGCCCGAAATTTTTTTAAACATATACTGTACTGCCAAAACAAAGGTGTTCTCCCTAGTTGCAAGAAATTTATGAAAATATTTTAAACTTCCAGCTGAAACATTTACATCACACAATATCTTTAACTTGAGAAAAACTGAATTTAATGAGCCCTTACCAAAAAATATTAAAATACAATACCAAAACAAAAGTTTTCTCCCTGGTTGCAATAGGTTAATGAAACATTTTAAAACTTGAAGCTTAAATGTTCAAATCACACACAATCGTGGCACTTCCGAAAAAAATTTAATTAAGGTGTCTTTACCAAATAAAATAATACAATACCAAAACAAAAGTCCCTGTTTGCAAGAAATTTATGAAACAATTTAAAAATGCAATTGAAATATTAAAATGACATATCTTCATGATGCTTTCCAAAAATAAAACTGAAGGGGCTTTTGTCACACAATTTATTGAAATACAGTACTAAAACAAAAGTTTTCTCCCTGTATGCAAGAAATTTATGAAACATTTCTCAGCTTGCAACCAAAATATTTAAGTCACACAATTTCTTGACACTTTCGTCAAAATAAAATTAAGCTGCTCTTATCACATAAAATATTAATATACAATACTAAAACTAAAGATTCTCAATATTTGCAGGAGATTTATGAAACATTTTAAAACTTGTATTTAAAGAATTTAAATCACAAAATATTTTGACATTTTCAAAAAATAAAATTTTGGTGCCTTTACCATATATAATATTTAAATATATTCACATAATATCTTGACAATTTCATTTAGCTAAATTCCATAATAACAAATATAATGTTCAATAAGTTAAACAATCTCGCACAAAATTATTAGTGAAAATTCTAATAATATAGGCCCTACTCAACAAAATTGAGTCAGAATACAGAATAATGCGAAAGTATTTCTACGCACTGAGTTGCTCATTATGAATTCATTTACTAGCTGTCTGATGTGCATTAAGTAATGTTACGTTGTTTAGTCTCTTTTGCCCCATCGATGATGGTAAGTATGTCTTCAGGCGGCCAAGGGCGCTGAATGACTTTTCAGCTGAAGCGGTTGTCACAGTAACAATACGTAGGAGTTTCATATAATTGTTGACTTCAGGCAGGAGGTCTTGAACAGTGGGGTCTTCCAAGAACATCTTCTGTATGTCACACATTGATTTGATGGCTACATTCTTCCGTTTGGCGGTATCGCCAAGCATGGCTAGGTGTAAAATGGGTCTGTCGATATCCAAATTGTGTCAAAAGAACTCTCATAACTGATCTAGCTTTATGTTGTTGTTCACAGCAGATATGCATTCTTTCTCAACTGATACAATTTTCTGAAATCCAGTAGATCCGAACCTCTCTGTAACACATGATTTTACATGATTTCACATCAACATACTGTTGCTTGAAATATTCGTCTGGAGTGGAGAAATTGTTGTCATACCAGGCCACAGGCCAGGTGGAATTGCACCTGGTCGCTGCAGGTGTTCGCAGAGTGTGTCAGTGGCAGGTGAGCGCTGGTTGGTAATGGCAGATGTGCGATACTTGAGTGTGTGTGGCAGATCAGTGACGGTGGTAGGGCATATGTGAACTAGACACCGACATGTGACACCTGCCATCTCGGCCATCTGCCAGTGCAGGACACATGGCTATGCTGCCCCATCCGTATACCAGCTTATGAAAAAGGCAGTCTGGGAGCAGCCGGCGCGACGGACGGAACGAGAGAGACGTGGTGTGTTTCGGGACTCTGATTCGTCCAGCGAGAAACATAATGCACGTGTGCAACTATCCGGCACAGCGTATTACTTTGTTTCGCCAATTGGAACTGGCTCGCTTAAGGCCCAAGGATATGGGGGTGCGGACCACCCCATAAGTGTCCATGTAAGGTGTAGTTTTCTCCAGATCCTCCCTGCTTTTCCCGATCCGCAGCTGTTTCGAATCTCCAAGTGAGAGAGGGGCACGCCGGCATGAACGGACCACGACCCATCGAGCCTCGTGTTCCCGCTACACGCTTAGCCGGGTGGCGCCCAGAGCATTCCAACGCAGCTCCATTCCTACCTCACCCTCACCGGACACGGCGTCATGGTGCCCAACGCTTTGGCGTGAATATCACAGTGTAAAATGACGTACAACCTACGCAGAGAAGGACTGGAAGACGACACTTTAACACAGGATCGCCACAGTTGTATTGTTTAGCCAGCTACATCATAGCCCGCACATCAGCGACAGCAGGAAACAATACACTGAACTAGACCTAGAAACAAATTGAACCACTGCACACAATGAGCAGCAAGGAGTGTGTTAGGTGTGGATTACCAGCCTTACCTGATTTACTTTTCGGAGAAGTACTGCAACAGTGCTGCACATGTGCCATGGAGAACCGGAAGGGGAACCCGAGTGTAAAAGTGGAGAAGCTTATCGACCACAGCCCGCTAAGGCAGGCTGAAGTATGTGACTCGTCAACTTGTGACAGACAAGGGAAAGAGATGGCCGCTTGTGTGACATATCGAACAAGACGCCACCGCAGATGTTCGCATGCCACAGAACTTGTCACGTTCGGTGAGGGTGTGTTCGCTTGCGCAACTTGTGTGTCATCGAGGCCCCATCCCCCGCTTCAAGGTCATACATCACAAGCTACAAATCCACCACCCTATCACCCCTTCCCCAGCACCTCAACGAATGCGCATCGAGCTGTCGCAACAACCCGCCAAGAGAGTGGGGACATAATGAAACTTCCCGAGTTCTCTGGATACATGCACGAGGACGTGGACCAGTTTCTGCAGCACTGCGAAACACTGTGTTTATGTTACGGCGTAGTGTACGATGAGTGGGTTGATTGTGCGATTAGCAACTTGCATGGTGTCGCAAAGGACTGGTGGTGTATATGGGGACATGCAACAATGACATGGGACGAGTTAGCAAATGGCCTACGGTATCGGTTCGCGTCCGCGAAGGCTATAGTAGACTGTCAAGCAAAATTTTATAGTGAACGACAAAAGGACACAGAGTCGATAGAAAGGTTCATAATCACAAAAATCCAACTGTTCCGACGCATCTATCCAACCACGCCACCGGAGGACGCACTAAGCAGCATAACCCCATGTCTGCGAGTTGAACTCCAACCATTTTTGGCAGAAGTGAAGGGTGAAAATATGGAGGGATATGTTCGTCGAGCAATTGTCGACGACAGGGCTGTCAATTGGCTGATGGGACGTCCATTACAGACACTAGGACGGGCGGACGAGGAGGCCCCCATCACCAGAAATATCCGCGATAGCGGCACACCAACGGGCTGAAGACAACAACTCGTGATTGAGGCGCAGCAGTCGGCCGACCCTGCGTCTGCCCCACAACTCTCGTGACAGGACATTCGACCGCCACAGTGCCACACCTGCCCAGCGAACACGTTTCACTGGCACCGGGACTGCCACATGCCCACCATTGGGAAACGCCTAAGGGGGGGAGGCAGGCCAGCTGCTGACCTCCCCGCTGTCAATCGCCAGACACACCTGACCACGACCAACACCGACTCAGAGCCATTTTTGGGACAATTAACCGTCGAGGAGGATCATTTACTCCGCATCCCGATCGAAGTAAACTACCAACCAACCGCTGCATTAGTTGATAATGTCGCCAGCCATATGTTCGTCGCATCCACACTCGTTAAACCATCACAGATCTGAACTGGACCCTGCATGCTACATCTGGCCACCAGAGAGAAGCACAGTGCCACACAGGGCGCAATCGACCTGACGATCCGGATATGTGACCAGACGTCTCAAGTCGAAGCCTTGGTCGTGGACGGCCTACGAGAGCCCATCGTGCTGGGGCAACCATGGGTGCAGCAACAAGAAGCAGTGATAAAGGTCGCGGCGAAGAGGGTACACGTAGGAGCCGGGGAATGACAAGCAGTGTGTGCTGTCGACCGGCAGCCGAATACCAACCAACTCACAATTCACCTGGGCGACCTGGACAACGAGGTCCCAGCCGAATACAGGACAGCGATACAAGCTCTCTTGGATCAACGGAAAGATGTCTTCGCTTTCTACCGACCAACTTCAGACGATCATAGCAGCTGAGCACCCTATACTGACACCTCATCCAGACCCAGTCTACACTGGTACCAGAGGCACGTATTACGAGTCATCCGGGAGCAAGTCGCCGAGATGCTAAAGGAGGGTGTAATTGAACCGTCCAACAGTCAATATAATGCCCGCATTGTACTCGTGCCGAAGAAGGATGGGAGACTGTGCTTTTGTGCTGACTTCTGTCTGCTGAACCTGGTGACAGAGAGTGCCCCTCCACCGTGGATCAGTGTTGATGAGGCCTTGGCAGGACTGGGTGATGGCCGAGTGTTCTCGACATTAGACTTAAAGTCAGGTTATTGGCAAGTACCGATACGCCGAGAAGACAGCCTTTACGACACTAGACGGACGCCGCTTTCAGTTCCGGAAGATGCAATTCGGGCTGAAGTGGGCTCCTTCAACCTTCCAGTACATGATGATGCAAGTGCTGTAGGGGTACATCGGGTAGTTTGTCGCAGCGTACCTTGACGGCGTCATCGTCTGATCCCGGACATGGGAGGACCATGTACGCCATCTGAGTTTAGTGTTAGAACGACTGGCAGTGCACCAACTTGTCTCCCCCCAGAAGTGTCACATCGGTAGAGCCTCTGTCGACCTCCTGGGGCACGTGATCCGGCCGGATGGTAACTACGCCCATCCCGAACACCTGGACAAAATTGCCAATAGCACATTTCCAACAACCAGGAAACAAATGCAACGGGTCATTGGATAAACAAACTGGTTGAGGAACTACATACCGCACTTTGCCACAATCGCCGCCCCTCTCACTGACTTGTCTGTAAAAATATAATACGCCCGGAACAAATGTGCCCAGAAGGCATTTGAAGAGCTGAAATCGCAGTTCACCCAGTGTCATGCTTTGTCGCCCATCAACCCTGAGAAGCGCCTCTACGTCCAGACCGATGCCAGCACGGAAGGTGCCAGCGCCATCCTATACCAACTAGCTGACAACGGGTCACAACTCATTATCAACTAATTTAGTGCCAAGTTCCGAGAAGCAGAACGTCACTATCACAGCAATGAGCGAGAGCGCCTGGCGGTAGTTTGAGCTCTTCCTAAGTACCACCCTCACCTAGAAGGAAGACAGTTCACATTACGGACGGACAACAAGTGTCTGACGTGGCTGAACACGATGCAGGGAAGGAGGGGTAAACTCATTGGCTGGGCATTGTTACTACAGTAGTTTGATTTTATGATTGAGCATGTCAGCGAAGTTGACAATGAACTTCCCGATCACTTGTCAAGGGATCCAAACCCGGCTCAAACCATCATGGACGACCATGGCATGGCAGTGATGTTTCCTCCTGAGCGCCCCACAACTTAGCAGAGGAAAGACGAAACAAAGGAACAAGCCTCACTGCAGGCGATCATGCATTCATCCAGACCGACTACCTGGTCAGCTGTGAATAATCACGTCCTTAACACACAAAAAACATCTCCTACAGCTTTGCGCTTAAATGCCAAGTGCGCCGAGAGTAATGTGGAGCGTGTTCGAGTAAGGGATCAAGTGCTAGAAGCAAAGCCGCCAGGTGTGGAGACGGCATGGAAAGTGTTTGTGGTCCCCGAGGCGAGAGAGACAGTCTTGAACTTCGCACACAGTGATACACTAGCAGGGCATCCTGGAGTAGATCAGACAGTGCAGAATGTAATGCAGTATTTCCACTGGCCTGGACACAGAGTGGATGAGCTAGATTATGTACGAGGCTGCCAGGGCTACCAGCGGAAACAGGCACGGAGAACAGATGGGACTGAACAACAATCCCCCCACCTTCCCACTACTTCCTTCGAAGCTACAGCATTGGATTTGATGGGACAGTATCCGCGCACCACCAAGGGATATTGTTTCATATTAGTGGTAACTGACATGTTCTCTCGCTGGGTGGAGGCGTATTCACTAACGAACACTCGTTTTTGCACGATGGGGGTACCCCCGAACACTACTAACGGACAATGGTTTACAGTTTCTCAGTAGGCAGTGAAGGAGGTGGTGCCGTGAACTACAACTAGAGCACCATACGACACCGAAATACCACCCTTGTGCTAATCCAACAGAGAGGCAGAACCAGGAGCTGAAGGTCCAACTCCACTTGCGTGTTGGAGAAGACCACTCACAATGGGGCCAGCATCTGGGTGAGGATCTGTTCTGCCTCAGACGTCGGGTGAACGTCGCCACAGGGCAGGCATCGGCAACCCTCGTGCAGGGGCGCAACCTATCGCTTCCAGGAGAACCCAGGCCAGTCGTCCCTCAGGATGCAGAGGACTGGGGCAAACGCCGAGACGCCGAACTCACTGCTGCTCGCCAACACCAAGAGGCGTATGTGCGAAAAATCCTGCCAGTGTCGGAAAACCCACCTGCACCCCTGGAGGTAGGGACACTGGTATATGCTCCGAACCATCCATTGTCGGCCAGCACACGAAATTTCTGTGCAGGACTAGCACCTCGCTGGATAGGACCCCACACAGTGCAAAAACGCCTAGGATAACACGTCTACCTGGTCCTAGATGGGGACAGGCGCCTCCGAAAGATCCATCGAGACAAACTAAGGGTGGTTCCTATCATGCCGGCTGATGAGGAGACAGATACAGAAGGGGTGGACACAGACATCCCTGGAGGAAACATTACACCCACAAACTGAAACACCACTCCAAGAGGAGAGTGACAAACACTCGCAAAGCAGATGTGACAAGACTCTGGGACTGGCGTTACTTCTCCCGTGGATGCCTGGTGTCATAACACCGCCGCTGGAAGCCGAACCAATAGTGACCATGCCTGAGGAGGATGAGCCGAGACTCCAACCCATCGTCCGGGAAGTGTGGGAACTGGATGCGCCACTAGAGAGTACGGCTTTTACCATACACATCGAGGAACCAAATGAGTCGCCTCAATGCCAACCACGATGCCGACGCAGCAGGCAACGCCAGTTACATTCGCTCGAGCCTCGCACAAAAGGCCGGCAGGAAGGGGTCAACCCCGAACCGAGGAACGAACGGAAATGCAGACGCGAAGCACCTGCCTGGTTTCGTATTCGTGATCGCCGCTTTCCGGAGTGGGACGTGGCTGGTGGCCCTCAATCATTGACGCCTACTGTACAGACGCCAGTAGCAGAATGTCACAACGTAAAGACCACAACATCCCAGGACATGCTGGTGTTACCGACGGCTGGCACACCAATGTCTACTCCCTCGATCCATACCAACAGACACCGAAGGTATCTCTACAACCTACGAAATCGCCCACGACAGAAACAGCAGACCTGCTGTGCACTACACGACGACTCAGGAGATGAAGACGGAGGCTTCGACCCACAGCAGACCCTAGTGTTCAGTCGTTGGGGGCGACACCTGCAGCAAAGTACATAGCGAATGCACACACCCGCCATGACCAGTCGTCTTCAGGAGGGGAGCGTATGTCGTCGTTCCAGGCCACAGGCCAGATGGAGTTGTGCCTGGTCACGGCAGGTGTTCTCAGAGTGTGTCAGTGGCAGGTGTGCGTTGGTTGGTAATTGCAGATGTGCGATACTTGAGTGTGTGTGGCAGATCAGTGACGGCAGCAGGGCATGTGTGAACTTGACACCGACCTGCGACACCAGCCATCCCGGCCGCCGTACGGCCATCTGCCAGTGCAGGACACATGGCTTTGCTGCCCCCTCTCTCTACCAGAGCATGAGGAAGGCAGTCTGGAAGCAGCGGCCGCGATGGACGGAACGAGAGAGACGTGGTGCGCTTCGGGACTCTGATTCGTCCAGCGAGAAACGTAACGCGCATGTGCAACTATCCGGCCCAGTTTTCTACTTTGTTTTGCTGTTTGGAACTGGCTCGCTTAAGGCCCTAGGGTATGGGGGTGTGGACCATCCCATAAGAGTCCATATAGGTGTAGTTTTCTCCAGGTCCTCCCTGCTTTCCCCGATATGCAGCTGTTTGGACTCGCCAGGTGAGAGAGGGGCACGCCGGCACGAACAGACCACGACCCATCGAGCCTCGTGTTTCCGGCTACACGCTTAACCGGGTGGCGCCCAGAGCATTCCAACGTAGCTCCGTTTCTACCTCAATCTCACCGGACATAGCGTCAACTTATCAAAACTGCTGCTAACGACGATCTTACACTAAAATTTAAATACAAAGTAACCTCAACCTAAACAAACCAAATTGAATATAAAATGGGATAATTTTAATATTGATACAGATAAAAGGCCAAATATTACCTTATCAAACTCCTGTCAACAATACCTGAAAATAATTAAATAAATAATAGCAAATTCAGTAAATTAAACATAAGGAAACAAAATAAAAATAATACAGGAAATAAATAAGGCCTAAGTTGTGGGTGGACCTCCTCACAGTATGTACCATGCACTGTAACTTCCGTGGTATCCCATCTGATGAAAATTACTGTAAATGAAATATTAACTTCCAAGAAAATTTATATTTAACAGCCTACATCTTATTTAATGAGCAGGTTTACTTTACAGCAGTCAATAGCTATTTTCTTCTGCTCTCTTCCAATTTTTTGTTTGTAACATTTTAATTTTCAAACTACTTGAAAACCAATTCTCCTCTCTTAATTTTGTTACCAAAGAATATTTCTGATGTAATATAAAACGTGTATGTTCTAATTCTATAGTCTTAGTATCCCAAACTTACGTGAATGTATACTCTGTACCAGGGTCATATAAGTTAGGTCTGGCAACTTCCTAATATTTTTGACTCGCTTACTGAAGCTCGCGGCGGCTTGCGAACTAACGGCGCTAGTAGTAGGTTGACCCCACGGTCTAAGAAGGTAGAGGTCTTGACACTGAGGAATAAAATGTGACTCCTTCATGTCGCCGAGCGCTAGTAGTAATTTGGTGGAAGATTTGACTTGTTTTTTATTTGGCTTAGCTTAAAATGTGAAGTTGTTACCGGAATTGCGAGTATTATATCGAAGTAAATAAATAAATAAATAAATAAATAAATAAATAAATAAATATATATATATATATATCTTGCATTCGCAAGATTGGGCTTGGTGGCAGGGCAACACTTGGGGTTCTCTCCTAAGTACAAAAGTTTCTTATTTTCATAAGTTTTCCCTAGTTGGCCAGCTAGAATCTCAAGTGTCTGCATCTGAGCGAGCTTTACATTAACAGAAATTGTTTATATATATCCAAAATTTTACCCCCAGGATCAGGGTGGCTTCACAACCCCCCAGGAAAATCTGTTAGACCGCAGGCCTAATGGATTTTCCTCTAAGTTAAAATGGCCTGGCCCTTCCAGTGCAGACACTTAGATTCTTAAACTATACTCCGTCTTTACATACATCTCACAACAGGACTTCTGAGCGAATTGCTTAGCAGATACATAATCAACACAATTGATATTATACCTTACACTTTAACTCCCTCTTTTTTTTTTTAAACATACGTGATGTCATACCTGGAAACTTAAACATCAACACATTATTCAAATTTGCAAACCACTACCTTAGCGGAAGAAACAGACTAACTTTCACATACTGAAATTATTGCTCCCTGGTGCTAATCACCTTTAACCCTAAATAACTACTAATTCCCAGCTTCCAATGCACAAGACATGCTCAAAATGCAGGCAGGGGAACGCATTTGCATAACATACTCCTTACAAAGACTTGAACGGTTTCAGCAAATACGAATTATACACACCCTTTACTTCTTTGGGCTCAATGGTCTGACACAACTCCCATGAGTTCGGCCCAGCTTCCCTAGTAATTACATACGGACCATCGTACGGCAAGAACAACTTCCCCATCTTACTGTTGACCGCCTGGCTTCGTTCAGCTATTCTTAGAAGGACCTTATCTCCCACTTGGAATGGCTTGTGAACCAAACCTTGGCGCTTACTTCGCCTCTCCGCCTCCGATCTCAATTTTTCCCTTACAGCAACCAGCTTACTGGAAACTTCAACGACAGGTTCGTCCGGAAAACTTGTACTTACAGCAAGTGGGTCTCTCGCCACACTTCCTCCTACCAATTCCTGAGGTGAAAAACCAGTACTTGCGTGGATGTGAAGATTTAAGAAGTTATTTACGTGAGGGATGGCATCTGCCCAGCTAGAATGACGCTTATGACAATATGACCGTAGCAACCTGCCTATCTCCCGCATACACCTTTCTACCGGATTACCCTGCAGGTGGCGAATGGATGAGTATACTACATCGACTCCTTTCCATAACAACTCCCACTTCCATGTGTCGGCCGTGAACTGCATCCCATGGTCGCTGAGGACTCTTCAAGCAACTCCGTGGGTGGGGAAATATCGGTTAAGAAGACATTCCACACATGCTGCAGCGGTGGCTCTCTTTATGGGATAACAAGTGATGTGCTTTGTGAAGACGTCAAGTACTAAAAATACGTGCTTGACACCTCCCCTAGATGATGGAAGGGGACCAAACAGGTCCACTGACAACAGATCCAAAGGCCCTGCCGGGATGATGGCATTCCAAGGTCCTTCCCAGTTACGGTTGGGAAACTTGGCACACTGGCAAAACCCACAACAAGCAACCACCTGCCTAACAGTGCGAGCCATATTGCCCCAGTAGTAACTTACCCTCAACAGCCAAAACGTCTTCTTCTCACCGAAGTGTCCAGTGCTCTTATGGACATGGCCTATCAGTGCCTGCACCCAGGCCTTCAGTACGCAAATCCGCCAACTCCCAGACTCTAAATCAGCTTTCCGAAACAACACCCCTTGATGCAGGCAGTACCAACTTAAAATTTTACTGACTACAGGATCAGTCAGATCGCCCTCGTGCGTCTCTAAAATGCTAATGATGTCACTCCACACAGTGTCCTCTCGTTGTGCTATACCAATATTGTGAAAATTTGCTACCAGCTCACTGTCCTAGTGATCCTAGCCATCAAAAATCCAGATTTCGCTTTCTCCTCTACCACAATATCATCGCCCCCTACAACAACTCTACTGAGCAGGTCTGCATCCTTATTATTACTGCCAGAAATGTACCGCATGGAGAGGTCGTACTCCTGTAGTGCTAGAAGCCAACGAGTCAGTCGGCTGCCCATCAATTTGCATGACAACAGAAAAGACAAACTATGATGGTCTGACAAAACCACAATCTTATGCCCCAGCACGATGCTACGAAGTTTACCAAGTCCCCAGACCACAGCAAGACACTCACGCTCTGTTACCGTGTAGGCCTTTTCTGCGCTGGTCAGTGACCGACTCAGAAATGCCAACAACCTCTCATTCCCACAATCATCGAATTGGAATAACTTTGCTCCCAAGCCATAGCCTGAGGCATCTGTGCTGAGGTAAAACTTTCTGCTG